>OMKX01068480.1:8710-20852 GCA_900302425.1 Brosme brosme
GCAATACCGTGAGTGAAAAATTCTCCTTTTTACCATGGGTGGCCCCAGTGGGTAGCAAACCTCAAACAAGATTAGATAACACTTCAATCCCGGGGAGGACAACAAACCCTGGCAGTGTTAATGCCATGCTTCATCAACTGAGCTATACAGTTTCACATTGAGCTAGGCAGGGCCAAAAACCAACCATAGCTGGTTAAGAGACCCAGAAGGACAGAGACTGTATGAAAACAACACAACACAAACACAACGCTGACAGTGTGCAACAGTGAGTGAAGACTTATTCTCTGGTCCTTGTTGCTGCCAGCCATTGTTGCATTGCATCAGTAAACCACGTCTCATTAGTGGTTCAACTTGAACACGATGAGGACAACAGAGGCCGGATCAAAGATAATGGCCTTAAAATCACTTCTAACCAAACCAGGAGACTTTGATCTGAATCCAAATTGAACTGACAAATATTTTTCTCAGTTCTTTCTCAGGGGCGTTTGTTCTGCACAAGGGGGAAGGAAGGTAAATATAAAAGAAATGCATAACAAGAAAAGCCAGCCACTCTGCAGACCGAATCACATGATGTATTCCCCAGAGGAAATAAGAGAGGGGCCTACCGGAGCCTGCCTCAGTTACCTGAGCTTCTGAATGGTAACTAGAGCCCTCAAGACTGAGGGCCGGGCGAAACCTATCACCCACACATCTCTACCTGGGGATCATAGGACACCACCATCAGAACCCCAGACGCCACCTCATTAGAACCTTTTCTCCCACTCAAAATAGCATGTAGCCATACTGTTCTATCGCACTGGGTTTTCGCTATCTCTCAAACTAAATTCTTCCATTAATTCAATGAAAAATATGGGGGCAAACATGTGTGTGTAATTCCACTTGCAGCCAGTACGCACTTAAAAAGTTACTGAGTTACTATAACAGCGACCCAAAGAACAATACCTTACTTCAAGGTCTCTGACACCAGCATCAACTGAATGAATGTCAACCTTTAGATGTTTATGCCCCTTACCTGAATTAAGGCAAGCACTTTGTCTTGTACGATTGTTGGGGGGTTGTTCTTGGGGGAGATGATTTTGACCAGCACACCATCTATGAAATCCCTGCTGGTGACGAGCGAGTGGAAGCGATGGCCGCAGTTCTTCACGCACGTCTCCAGGACCTGGAGCAGAGTGTCCAATCATGTCTAATGTTCCTTTTTTTGTTAATTTATCCATATTTTTATCCAAAGCAACTAACAGCGACTTTAGATACATGTCATGACGGAGCAGGTAGGGTGTTCGGCTCCAAGATGTCCACAGGTTGGGCTGTGGACAAGGGGATGGAACCCAGTTCCTTTCAGTCAGTCCCCCAGTATGTAATAGTTCAACTCTGGTTAAACTCCTTACTCACCGTCAGGGCCAGCATCACTTCCCTATAGTTCCTGTTGCCATTCAACCTCTTCTTCACTGCTTTGATAGCATCCTTTGGCCTGCACACACAGTTAAAGCACAATACTTTCGCATAAGGTTGAGAAATTATAACAGGTTCAGTGAGTATTATGGACTTTTATGGAACAGGTGAATGAAAATATGAGATGGATTACTGGTAGATGTAACATGCAGTTAATGATTTACTGTATTCTGACGTGACTGAAATGAACATCACCGTTTTTAACCAGGACTCTCACATGTCCCCTTGCTGTAGCCATCTTTTCAGATACAACTTTTTCCACAACCAAGTCTATTCATTTTACACAAGCTCCACTGTAAGCTGTGACCTAGTTATAGTTGAGACACCTTCAGATAATTGAAGCAATTATGTTTTTGTCCACTATTTTATTGGATGTCTTTTTCCCATGGTATAGGAGAAGAGTAACCGAAACCAGGTCCCTTCCCACTTTTCAAACAAGACTTGTCACACTTCACACTTACAACTTTTTCATGCAAGGTTAATGGGACAGAGAGATAAGGAATGACGCCCTTGAATAAATCCAGCAAAAACCAAAGGGAAGGTCTTTGGCCATGCAATGCCAAAGATAAGAACGAGATAATAGTGGATTGTGTGTCTACTTCAGGGAGTGTTGTGTGTATGACAAAGGGCGACCGAATAATCAAATGACATGGGCACCAATTCATCCTAGCTTCTTACCCATCTTCCGTTTCATTAATAATGTCACATATTTCCATGTTGAGGGTCCAGTCCTCGCTTTGAAGAGAGCCATCCGTTGCTCTCTCTAGATAAAATAATGAATACACAACACAGTAAGGGATGATTCAGTTTGGAGCTTGAGGCTACCGTCACAATCTCTAATGAATTTTAGCTAGGTTTTCTTTTACTATGTAAGCGACCAGTGAGTGTTGCACTGTCCACATCCACATTTCGCATTCGTGTCCAAGCAGCTGAATATCACAGATGCATAGAGTCAAAATGCACGTCTGCGTGTTATTAACTTTTATGTCATAGGCAGTGTAATGACTGCTGTAACGTTAGCACACAGCTAGGCGGCTAACAGTAGCTGATCAGCTACAGTACTAATACACATACTTTACGCTAGCTAGATGACATTAGCTTTCCCCAGATAATATTCACGCGTCGTTGTGAAACGCTGATTTCTCGGTCACAAATGGTATCAAGCGAAACGGTTACGTACCAATACAATGCCCCACAGGAGTACTGTAAGGATTTCCTAATAGGAACTCCATCTTGCCCGACAACAAACAAGTCAGTCCATGGGATGATTGAGGCTCGCAAAATAAGACCCGCCCACACGTAAATTGCATTAGCCAAGAACAGAGCCATAGAGAGTCTACCAATAGATACGAAGCTTGGACAGCCAGAACACCAATCAAGAGTGAAGTGTAAATAAAAGCTTTCCCGAGCGTATGTCATACACTGGGATAGTGTGGATACATGTCAGATGGATGCAAATGCTGTGCACACATTTAAAATCATATAACTTACAAATCGTATAAATCATTTAAAAGCCCCACCCAACCGTATGATGAACGACATTGACAACGACCACGCAAGCGCAAAGACACGTATTTGTGGAGAAGGTTGTATTTATACATAGAGGATGGTAGATTTGAACAAGAAAATAAGAATGATACATTTGATCAAGGGACTTTTCCAATATTGCAGCAATCCAAATATTTTTGTAAAAGAAAAAAATAAACAATGGAATTTGAGTAAACTTTACCTCATCACAGCCTATGACCTTTATTTGCTAGAAAATGAGTGACAGAATCTGACTTGCATGCATACGGTAGTGTTTCAGTCCTTCGACACAATTGTTAACGAAGATGTTTGACAGCTGCAGAATGTAACACTGTTAAAGAATGCTGCAGAGAATACATTTGGGGTAATCGGGTTGGGTTCAACACCTCTCTTCAGAATAAGTTACGGATGAGAAAACAGACGAGATGTTAGCCACACCGGAAAAAAAACTCAGACAACCGTAAAGCATTGCAGTTTACAGTTTGAAGTTTTGCTGCCTTGTATGCCTGTATAAAAAAATATAAGTCATCAGCAGTCCTGCATTAGTTTCCGTTTGACGCTGGAGCTTTCTGACGAGAGCTGAACGAACAGCGCGCCTGCTGCCGTTCGCGCCCTGAGCTCGTACATGTCGTAGTCGTGACACCACTCGACATTACCCCAATGCTGAATCTGTAGAGAAGACACAGTTATAATTCCCTTATTGCTATTGAGTCATTATAGCAAACAACTTGGTTCGAAAGCAAATTACAGTGAATTTGTATGCGTGTAGTTAACATGTAGGTTAGGAATCTTGCTCAAGATGCCTATTGGTAAACTGCTGACATTGGGGCTTGAAACCTTTTGGCTGAGACTCAAACACCCTAACCACCAGACTTCCATGGCCCAATTATAATGCAAATGATTATGATAACGGCAGACTTGATCCAGTAGATTACATTCAAATAAATTCTGGGGATTATCAATCCACTCTCTCTCCTACCTGGTACTCCTCCTCGAGTCTGGACAGAAGGACTGCCTCCTCCACCGTCAGATGCCTGTCAATCATCGCCAGGGAGAGCACTACAGACTTCAGCTGGGTGATGATGAACTCCAGCCCTTGACAGAAGAACCCATGTTTCCGAGTAAATAACTGCCAATCATGGTAGAAGCTACAATTAAGTTATTTAACCTGCACTAAATAAACAAACAGTATTGTGGGAACAAAGCCAATAGCCTGAAGAAACCAAACTCATCCACCCACTGTATGGTTGTTTAGCCGTTGGTCTACACAAAAATATACAGTGGTCGGGCTTGTTTAGCCCGATATTGCAATTTAACGTCACAGAGCATAAGCTGTGAAATAGTTTTCTTATTATTATATCTGGGTACACAGCCAGATGCAAACGCTAAACTAATGGAAAACCCTCTCCCACTATGAGTTGTGCCTCCATTACCTAAATTACTAGAATAGCAGAGAAAACTTTCCATGCGGGGTGGATTCCACATCCACCAATCAGATTGGTAGTGGCCGAACTACGTCACTGAAAATGTGTTCAACTTTCCATCACCTCCAGTGGCTCGCCAGTTTTGTAGTCAGCCGTGACTCCGCCCTGTCGCCATGAGGCGCTGCGATACCATTGCATTGAATGGTCGCTAGTTCTTAGGTCGTATAGTTTGTTGGCGGTGTGCATGCATCATTATGCACATTGAGCAATAATATCTTACATATTCAACTGTGTATGGTTAAATGTTTTTGGGGGATTTCACTCACTTGCAGCAATATCACAGTTGCAAAGTTACTGAGTGGGGTTATAGTAAACAGCTAAAGAATCATTATGGTGAGGTATATTGGAGTTGTCGACTTAGCTGCAAAACCCAGGGTCCATTAAAATAACCCCAATACCAAACCACCGCTCAGCTATTAGGAATAAATGTACAGAAGCTACAATTACCTGTGAGGGACCAGAAATTGTAGGAATTGAGATGCTGCCGGAATGTGTCTATGGTGGCCCCTGGGATGTCAGGACCCAGTATATTGTAGGAAGAGCCGATCACCACATTGTACCTGCAGACCAAACAGAGGTTATATCAAATTGAATCCATCGTCAGGTAGTTTCCACTGATTTTAAATGAGGACTTGATGAAATGAAAATAATTGGAAAGTTCATGACTGATTCGACACCTTTGAAGAAATCAATGGAAACATATAGCCTGACGGACTAGCAGCACTGACTAAAAATTCTTGTGCATGGACGGAGACCTTATAAGTAGGGGGTGGCAAACCTGTTCTCAATCCAGTGCAGCACAGGATCCCATTCATTATTTTGCAACTCAACCAAGGCCGGAGGAGCATCTACTCTGTAACTTTATGGAAACAGAAATTTCTACTATTATTTACAGGTCAAAGTTGTGCACACTTACGACACTAGCAAGGATAGTCTTACAATGAGTGGAATGCTAAACATTTTTTTCTTTTTTATTGTCACATGCATGCAGGTCATTTGTAAAATGTGTGATGCGTGATTACACCACCAACTTGCTTTAGTTACCTCGTTTACCAAGCAAGTTTTCGTTCTTAATAATTTTTACAGCCAACTGAAAAGGTGAAGGCGTAAGTAAGTAGCTTACCAGACAGTATCAGTCTCCACATATTTGAGAGCAGCAGTGATCATTTGCTGCTTGTCTCGATGTGTGGGGTTGTCAATGGCTGTATTGCAAAGAGTGGTCTGAAAGGTAAATTAAAATTAAACAAAGAACAATCTTTAATTTAATCTTTCCATTAGCCTTCTGATAGTGACTAGGCCTACTCCACATTTTCAGTAGGCTTACCAAATGCATGGAGTAAAACTTAAGCGTGTCCTTCTGAGCATCCCACTCCGTTGCCACTGCGATGGCTAGAGCTTCGTTGGGGGTGGTGAACAGCTTCCCTCCAGGTGTTTTTAACTTCCTTCTGTCCAGATGAACCTCATACACGCCACCTGGAGAAATTAAACGTAGATCTTTATAATGACAACAAACAAGTCAATAAACATCTTTGATTTGATTGATTGAGTCCAAACCTTCGCCTTGGGCTATGCTGACATCGTTGTAAAATTTCCTCCTTTCTGTAGACAAGAACAAATACATGAAAAACGTCTCTATCGCTGTCAAAGCAGTGGCAACCATTTATTTACGAGTAAATTGCAAACATGAGACATATTCTTACCCGCCAAGGCAGTGGAGTATGCATTGCGATGTAATGCGAAATTAGAGCTAGGATCTCTTGAACCATATTTGCGAAGGGTTCGGGAGCTAGCCAAGTGACATTGAAGTCTAACAATGCTCCTCAACATCATTGCAGTTTGTTGTGTTAGTCAAGTGTGAAGAAAAGGACCTCAGAAGAACCGATGAGACAAATTAGACCACCTACAAATTACGCGCTTCTTCCTTTGATGTCATAATATCCATGTCTGGGCAAGTGAAGAATTTTACAGAATAAGATAATCTTATGTGCTGCTTATTGCTTTTTTGCTAGATTCATGTCACAAACTCAACGTCCTGTATGTTGGAATGAACGCCATGCGTTTGACCTTCCTTCCTCTCACAATTTGGGGTTAAATCCTAATTATGTTGGGAATCGTAGTTCTTCCACTCGATGCACATAACGCACACAAAGTAACAAAAAACTACACGACAACATAAACCACAACGCCTTCCGCAATATTAGCCAATGAGCTTTGGTTTCAAGACATGTGACATGTGTCAACTAATGAGAGGGGCGGATGCTGCTGTGTATGGCGGCGCGTCGAAGTCCTCTTACTTTTCTGGGAAATTGATACCAACAACATTAATAAACGGCCGGGGGATTTTTGAATGTTGGTGAACCACTTAATCTGGGATTTCAACACACCCTAATTCAGCATAGCGCCCGGACGGCCACTGACCACGGTCAGTGTGAAGCCCGTGATTGGAAAACCATGCCTGTTCCTGCCAGATACCTCAGCAACTCCCCGGCCGTGGCCTTCGCATCCTCGGCCTCGCTTATCCCACCGCCGCCGATCAACACACATCAGCCCGGCGTTGTTACTTCGCTCCTCTACAGTGGATCTAGGTTTAGAGGCCACCAGAAGAGTAAAGGCAACTCGTATGATGTAGAAGTTGTTTTGCAGGTGAGATTACCAACATATATTTGATCTGGCGGACTGTCAGCTGACGAGAAGCAATCGCTGAGTTGTCAAACTGTCGGGAGTGATTGACAGCTGAGCAGTGCCTAATGGTTGTATTTCATTGAGCTTGTGGTTGTCGTTTAAATATCAGTTGATTTGGTTGAATACAGTATATGACAAGGTTTGATCGCATTTGTGGTTACTGGTACAAATCGTGCTCCAACGAATGAATCAGCCACGCACTGTATGCTTAGTCCCCTGGCGAATATAATGGACATTATAGTGTAGTACAGGTTTGCGTGGGGGCGGGGAGCCCCTACTTAAGGTGTGTGTATGAGCCAACAATAACATTTAGCACACAACATTAACATTTGTACTTTTTTCATATTGCTCCAAAAAAGCATGTTACTATGGAGGATTCCTTCCTGTGTGGCTACTTGAAGATAAAGGGTCTGACAGAGGTGAGGAAAGCACCGCGATCCTATTCGAGCTGAACTTTGTCTGTATTCCTTTTTATATATATAGTGTGTGTGTGTGTGTGTGTGTGTGTGTGTGTGTCATTTCTAGTTGAATTTATAGCCTTGGTTCTCACAAATGGAGATCGGTCTTGACTGGAATGGAAATCTAATTATGTCCACTATGTGGTTGTTGTTTAGGAATACCCAACCTTGACCACATTCTTCGCTGGAGAAATTATCAGCAGGAAGAGGCCATTTCTGACACGGAAATGGGATGCAGATGAAGACGTGGATCGAAAGCATTGGGTAAGACCCAACTTCTTGGATTTGTTGATTCATTGCTACCAATCATACTGTACATTGTCCTTCCACGTCGGATCTGTCTCACCGTGTTTGTTTTGATCGGAAAAATCCAGGGCAAGTTTCAAGCCTTCTACCAGTATGCAAAGACCTTCAACTCGGATGAGTTTGACTACGAGGAGCTGAAGAATTCGGACTACATCTTCATGAGGTGGAAGGTGAGCGTCCGCCTTTTCAACAAGGGTTTCTTGTAAGGATCTGTATTCAAAACGCATTCAATGTATTTCCCTGTCCGAATTTGAATAGATTTCACTATGTGCGTAGGAAGTCTGATTTGGATGCCTGACTGAATATGTAGGTTTCATAAACAGCATAGACGGATATTAACAAAAAGTTTAATCCAGGAGGTAGCACAGATTACGGGTTCAATCTCAAACTCCCCTTAGCCGCCCATTCTTCCCGTGCCTTCACTTCCTGTATCTGTAATGGTTAATACAGATATAGGTCGCTCCGCTGATTGAACTAAACAGTACACCCTCTCCATCCACCCCCAGGAGCAGTTCCTGGTGCCCGACCACACCATCAAAGACATCAGTGGGGCTTCCTTTGCCGGCTTCTACTACATCTGCTTCCAGAAGTCAACGGCAACCATTGAGGGTTTCTACTATCACCGGAGCTCTGAATGGTAAACACACACGCACTCGGTGACTGACTGACTGACTGACTTACTGAGAGAAGTGCTCATGTTTAGATGTGGGTTGAAGAATGCAGGAAGTGTACTCTCTTCACCTTGTCCCCCTGCATGCTGCTTTGCTGAGTGACCTTTCATGCAAGGTCGTTCAAGTTGTTGATAATAATGGCATTTAAACCTCATTCATTCCTTATTATCAGCAAGTCTTTGCCAAAGGATGATGGCTGCTTGGTTGGGGCGATGGCTTTGGGCTGTATCGCAATCAGAGTGAAAGCGAGCAGACTTGCTGTCTTTTCTCGGTGTTGCTGATTATGTCGTGGATAAACACAACACTCAAAATAAGAGAGGTCGAGAAAGCCGGAGTTTGAAAGATAAAGACTTTATTATCACTTGTAAACAAGTAACAACAAAACCTGAGTTGGTTTGCAAATAACTCCGTCAGACTTCATGTTTTATTTCCAAAATGTGTGGATCCCTCTTACATGTACTGACCAATCACAACACTATGCATTGGGCCTAGAAATTATGAGATGAAATTGTCTGCCAACCCTCACTGGCTTGAGGTAGTTGTTAACCCACTATATGGGTTAACATAAAGATGTATGCATGAGCACAATGACAATCACTTCTACTCAGACAATAAACATACATTCAAGCAATTGACAACAATTACACCGAATGTGATTGTAGAATACATTCATAACGCAGGCAGTATTTAACTTTGACTGTAGCATTACTTAGTTAATCTTAACATAGAAGTCATTATAAGTAAAGTGAGAGGAAGAATGAAGGGGGCTCCTTTCTTCTTTGTGGCCGTCATAAAGCCATCCCCGTCTTTTCCTGTCAGGATGAGGTGAGCCAGGTATAGAGGGGTTTACAGGTTTTAGGGGTCAACCTGGAGTCAGCTAAGTAACCAAGGTTCCTCTCATCGGCTGGCAGGAGGTGTAATGAGTAACACATGGAAGTCCCTCGGAATGTAGGCCTTCATTGACTGTGCTTTTTCCACACTTGTTTCATTCATGTAGGCAAGATAATGCTTATACTTCCTTTTAAACCTACGGTCAATTTCTCCCATAATAACAGTCAGTGTGGTGAAGGTTTTGCTTAAACATGTAGCCCAGGAGGTGTAGTGCATGGAGTAGGTCAATATGCACGTAGTTGTGACAGTAAATATGAAGTTATAAGGGGCCGCGAGACAAATTGTTGCAGTCAGATATTTGGGCATGTCCTCTGAGAGCCAAAAGCCGCCCATCAGAACTGGCCTGCAGCCGGGCTAACAGTTACCGTTGTTTTTCCACGGTGTGGGGGGGGGGGGATTTATAGAGAAGAATTCCCTGGATGTATTGACTTGTGGATGGGTGAGTTTTATTCCTAAAACTAGTTGTATTTTTTATTTTTAATAGCGGTAGAAAACAAACATAGTGTAGGTGTAAGCACTGGGCTTTTAAGTACAAACCAACCAGGCAGATGGTAGTGGTAAATAATAAGCAGAAAGTGGTAATGTACATAATGATACACAAAAGCATGTTTTGTGAAAGCAGGGGGATCATATCACTTTTCAGGTCTGGGTGGATGTATGTGGATACTGTGGTCTGACGGGGCAATGTAGTGTAATGAGTGTACAGCATGATGCTGATACAAGCGCTCTGGTTTTCCGCCCCACAGGTACCAGTCCCTGAACCTCACCCACGTCCCGGAACACAGCGCCGCAATCTACGAGTTCCGGTGACCCCGGCCACCGTGGCTCTGTGACCCCACCGCAGGATTAAAGAGCAGGGGGAGGGCTTATAGACACTACTGATGGGAGGAAGGGGCGCAAGAAACGGAGGGCTGAGGATGGCTGGGAGGGTGATCAATGAAAATGGTTATATTTTCAAAAATAAATAAATCTATATACTATTGATAATGATACAAAAAGGACACGCCCCTGCCCGCCTCGGATTGGCCAGGGTGGGGGGGAGAAGCTGGACTACTTGGTTGGATGAACCTGACACTATCCACGCAGTGGATTATGAACAAAATCATTTCTTTTTTAAAGAGTGCAAAAAGAGAGGGATGTGGACGGAGGAGCCGCCGTGAAGGAGGACAGGATCAGTGTTGCTGCATGGAGGGAGGATGCAAAGTGCGACCGGAGTGTTTTCAAAATAGTGTTATTTTGTTTTTTTTCGCTTAATTTTCCAAGTTTGGATTGTAAGAATTTCTCATGGGCTTTCCTCACCTTCTTGTTTTTTCTGCAAGGTATCTCGGAAGACTTTGTGAAACCAATTTTTGGGATTTCATTTTGTTTGCTGGCAGAGATTGCATCAGTTGTTGGTTGGACCGATGCGGAAAGAATGCTATGTGGTCTTAGACTGGTCTTTTAAATGAAAAAGGAAACTTTTTAAAGACACTAAATAAATCTATGTTGTGGAATGAAGAAGAAAAAAATGTTTTAACAGGAGTTCATAGGTAGAGCTTTTCACGATTGTGGACTGGAGCTTTAATGACTTTATAACAGAAAATGACAGTATTTTTTTGTAAAGATATCTGGTTTCTATTATCGTCTACCAAGAGAGATTTTGTTATTCCTTCTCAACAGCCTCGCTTATACACGCTTAATTTCTGTACGACTACGTCATGATATCATATTCAGATTTTTGGACACGTAGTGATCCAATGAGCCAGATCCTACATCCCGAGGAGGTCACAGATTGGCCATATTCCCCAGGATTTATTTATAACTAAAATCACGAAATGCAAACGGCCATCACGGCATTCATCATCAACACTGATGACGTGTCGTCACTTCCTGACGTCAAGGCCATGTATCAATTTGAACCGATCTGACCTCTTAAAGGTGCTGTAGGTAAGATCTAAGAGCTATAATTTGAGTATATTTTATTAGAAATGACATAGCCACCCATCAACTGTTAAGTGAGGATATCTGTCTGCCATACTGCGCCTTCTCTGTATGAGACCATTTCGATGTTCGATCGCTCCCGACAAATTTCTATCCAATCAAGGCATCTCTTCCCTGATTGGTTTGAGGAATCTACCGTGGCCATCCATCACAATAGCAAACACAGTGTAAGCATAGCTCCCCCATAGGTGCGTGAATGCAACCCTTATTTAAAAAATATGCCTCTTTTCTGCTTTTTTTCCTGCTCTCTTTACTTACCTACAGCACCTTTTATTGTCGAAGTGAAATGACGAGAGTAAGTCGGAGAGCTCCACGACGGACATTGACGGCTGCTTGAAAAAAAAGCGATACAATTTTTAGACAGTGTTTAAATAATCAATTGACTTATGCGTTTGCGTTGATGTGAGTGATGCCAGTGCCAAATACATTTGTATTTGGCACAAATACAAATACATTTGTATTTGGCACTGCGAGGGAATACTGTGTGTACGGTTTGACATTTGCACAACACTGCATTCGCTGGAACGCGCAACTCCAAAATCCATGTGTTTTTCTACTGGGGAGCCAAAACACAATCACGTCGAAGTATTACACCTTTTTAGTCACGTTCTCCATCCAGGCGCTTCGCCTGTTGAACAAAGAGCCTTTCTTTCTTTATCGTTTACTGTTCTACATAACATTTTGCCCTCCC
>OMKX01068805.1:0-15405 GCA_900302425.1 Brosme brosme
ACACACACACACATACACACACATTCATACACATATACACACACATACATACACACACATACATACAGACAGACAGACATACACACACACACACACACACACACACACACACACACACACACACACACACACACACACACACGCACACACACACACACACACACACAAACCTTGTGCACACCTACATGCACTTATTTGTTCACTCACCCATCTGACATTGATGAATGGAGTCTTGCAGAGATGACAACATCATTACTCATGTTGAGCCGCGACACCACCGAGGACAGAGAGAGGGACGGAGAGGAAGAGTGAGAGTGAAGGACGAGGAGGGCGGGAGGGAGGCAGGTAAGGGAGGATGACGCAGTAGGGAGATATTGCGAGGACAGTTTCGCGCTGGAAGCACATGGTGGAACACAGTCCAAGCTCGGAGACCAAAGCCAGTGGCCACCCTCCCCAGAGACCAAGCCTATTGATCGAGGCTGGGAAGTGGGAATGAGGAGCTACTGACCGTTTTAAGGTCTGGGAGTTGGATGTTTGTTCTTGGTTAGTTTGCCTAGGAAAATTGCCTCAAACTAGAACACAAGGATCTTGAAATTAGTAGTGGCCTACAGCTATTATGTCAACAAAGTGATGAATGTTGTGCCAGTCTAAATCCTTAGTCATTTGTACGCTCAGTATAGGCGCCAAGCAGCTCTTTTAGACAAGGGTATTGTCTCCTAAAGTATGTGTCTACAAGAACTGCATCCAAGGGGAACTGTAGCTAGTTATTTGTGTAGGTGACACTGCATGCAAACAGAATATGTTAACTAAAGCTTTTGGTATTATTCAGCAGGTTTAAAGACAAGCCAGAAGTCTGGTTCGCAAATCAGAATGTTTATTCACTAAGCTTTGCTCAATGCTAAGAATTAGGTTGCTCTGTGCACAAACACATGCAATGTGAACTCAATGGTTGGTAAATATTTTGAGGTTCCACTGACAGACAGGCATACATAAGAAGCAGCTAAATACATATGAAAAAGAAGCAAGACTACAGAGTTGGAGAATGAAGGAAGAAAAAAATGTATGCGGTCAGTTTGATTAATTTGGTAACTGCCAGTGTGGTTGGGAAGTAAGAAGGCCACAAGATAACTATTGTGTCACAACATTCATTTGTGTGATAGTTCTCTGGCTTTAAGTCTGTTTCATGTTTATGCATAAAGCATAATCCATGACATTGAACAATCTTAATATAAAGTAATCTAACTGACTGTAGCCAACCGGTAACAAACCTAAACACGGGTGCGCACCATAGCGCACGCGCGCGCACACGACCATGTTTTCTACTGTAAGGGCGCACTCTATCGGGCCTTCACTAGAACTGTCAATATATGGCATATTTTGTGAACCACAATTCGTTCTCAATGTTATCACCCAAATTGAAATATATAATAGAGACCAGGTTAAACATTGACAATAAAATTACAACTATTTCCAAGCCGATTGTCGACGATCAATTAAATTCTGACGGTGAATTAACGCTGACACAATATTTCGCCATCTGTAACAGCAGCTGTTCACAACCTCACATGCCATTAATGTGATATGTATGACTAGCAGAAGGCTTTCTACAACCTTCCGTATACAAAAATGTCGCAGCCATTTTGACTGGAGCCTTATCCTGTTCCCACGTGAGTAGCAGCAGGGCGTGATGGGAGCGCAGAGCCATCGAACGGAGTGACTGGAGAACAGGAGGAGAATAGGAGAACAAGGGCCGAGCTGTCGAGATCGCTCAGCTCGTTTTGACTACCGAGCTAACTTTAGCTACATGTGCTGAGGTCGAGCAGAGGAATTGATCTCAATCAAAACAATGCCGACAATAACTCTACCGCCGAAGGAAAATGCGCTCTTTAAGAGGATTTTGGTAAGATACTAGTTACCATTCTTTGCCATGACCAGTGTTGTATTTTCTAAATTCGTCGGCAGTACCCATCTTATTTTGGCTAGCCAACTAGTTAGCATTAGCTGTAGCTACACTGCCTTAGCAAAAATGGCATCATTGAATGGACATGCTAATCTAGACATGTCTCGCGGTGTCACTATTGTAGGCTGTAAAGAGGTTGATTACGTTTTTTTTGCATTCGCTTTTCTTGCCTAGTGTTAACGGCACGATCTGTGGTTGTAAGATACGAGTTAATATTTGCTTTAATGAGATAGTTTATACCCGGGCCTCTTCACTTGTCAAACAGCCTTGTCCCACGATGGCTAGCCAGCTAGGTACGCTATCTATGGTTCTAGTGGGACTTAGGATGACAGCACTAACTTACCTGTGTGCTTAGAGGAACATCAGTAGCCGGTTTTGTGACGCTCCGTTCGTACACGCACATGTTGACCAGTTGCCCACTGACACTTATTTGAATCAGTTATTCTCACTAGCATCCAGGTGGCCAGCTTGTTCACATGAGCTATAGCAGACAGTAGTAACGTTAATCTAGATCTGACAGTTCAGAAGTATGAGTAATAGTGCAGTTAGCCCCATAACGTTATCCTCATTGGGTCTGAAAATGGTCTGCACAGAGAAGTGCATGAATCAAAACGTGAGTGTAGTGAATGGGGGAACTGAAGTTATTGTGTCAGCACATTTTTCGCTCGTAACATCACCCCGGTAGCTGAAGTTTAGGCCTACAGTAGAAGCACCCTATTATAAGCTACCGGCCAAACATCCACCCGTTACTTTCTTGCGCACAGTATTCTTGTAGCCATTCTCTGATCCTGTCAATATGACCGTCTTTCGAGAGTTAAACAATATACTAAATGTAATGCACTGTCCGTAATGGACTCGCATGGCAACCCTCAAAAGAACTTGAGCAATAGCAATACTTTGATGGTTACCATACCGGAACCTCACTACCTTCACGTCTCCTCATTTTAATTGCAACTTTGCATAAAAGATATGATCTTATCCATGCAGTTGTAGTGTACTGTATGTATCTGCATACTTCGTCCAAGATCGTCATTTGCTATCCAGGAAATTAGTAGCGGTGCAGCTTCGCACACTAGTGAAGACAAACATTGGGTTTATCCAATGCGGTCTACTCTTCTCCATGTCTGACAATTTAAACATTGATATTGAGTAAGAACACTTACTGGTTAATGCGTCTTTGTAGTACGCCTACCTGTTGGTTGGTGGATGAACTAAGTTCAACTTTAACTACTTAAATTTACCTAATCTTTGCATTAATGCTTAGATGCTTATCAATTTGGAGAGTAGACTCGCCATCCTTTAGTCTTTAGTCTATCCCAGTCTATGGCCAAGCGTTCTGCCCAAGTGCAATTTTCGAAGTTGGGCAGAACTCCAGTGTGTTATTGGCAGTGGATTTTGTTCTATTGTATTATTCCAGCATGGTCGGTGCTGTTCTTTGTTGGCGTACCCCCAATGGTAACAAGCTGGCTAAGCAAAGCCATTTTAAAATATAGCTTTGCAGGTTATTTTTAAAAATGTGAGGAGATTAATAAACTGAGGACCCTCTGTGTTTTTGAAAAGTTCCTGCTGTGACGTTATGCTTTATAGACTGTTTCTTGAAATGACTACTCGCATCATTGGAAAGTAAGATATCTACAACTTTGAGTGTCAGACATTCTAGTTATAGGTAATGATATTAAACAATATTCCTGCTGCCTAGACCTGGGATGTTTAGACCATCATTAAAGTATAATTCATTGGCATGGCGATGGCTTTAACTGACACTCACTGAATTGGCTTTGTGTGCTGTTAACCACAAACTGTATCAAATGTTTGCTCTACGAAGAATGTGGTGGTGATATGTTGTGTAGATGTTACTTAATGTAGTGTTTGTTGGTTTTGTAAAGCACCTGATATAGACCGGTCCCAAACACAAGTGAGATTCTTGCATCCCTCTCTCTAACTCAAGTGAAGTGGCCAAATCTATTTTGGGTGTTGTCAAAAGACGTGTTGGATAACTGCAGCCAGCCCAATGATGTAACCAAGTTCACTTAAACTCCATAAGTATACATGCTTTAACGCACTACACTCACATTAACTCTTATAAAGATGAATGTAAAGACGCATGACAAGACCGGCCTATCAACATGAGCAGTTTGCCACCTTCCAAGCCTTGATATGAAAATTCAAAAGCATATGGTTTTAAACTCTTTCATATCACTCTTCGACACATTGGTCTTTGGCTTGGCATATGAAGGCCAACACCATTACTTGTGAAGTTATATCACATTTAATCTGTCACTGTTTAAGGAAACACTGTTCATCACAATATTTTAAGTTGCTCTGCACGCGAAAGTAAAGTTATTATTTGTAATCGATCTTGGATCTTTTTCCTGTTTGACCACAATATGAGGTACTGGTGCTATTGTTTAGCATCCCAAGAGCATCCCTTTGCCAGGGGACTTGACACTGGGTGTCCAAGATATTTGCTGTGATTATTCTTTGCATGTTTGGTAGATACAGCATGTGTCATCAGATTAAGGTCCCATTACAATATTATAATGTTGGAAGGGACCCTTTATCTGATGTGTTGCTCCATAAAGAGACCATTGCTCCCAGTGTGCTAATGACGAGAATAATCCCCAGTGAGTTGTACAGGGCTTCGGTTTTCCATGTGTTTAACTGATGTCATCTTTCATTGCCGTTAGTGGGGTTCTTAGCAGGTCAAAGAAATGCCATCTGCCACCCCCCCCTCCCCTCTGTCTGACACACACAGACACAGTAATCTGTGATCAGTTTAAATGGACATTAGGGAATGCTAGTGATTGTACAACATGTGCCTAAATATAACACCATGGCAAAGAGCTGGTAATTTGGGTAGTGGGCAGTGTTGCAGAGGATTTGCAGTCTGTTCTGAAGTCAGACCATCATAACGATTAACAATAAGTCACATCATGGTATCAATGTTTCTTGTATTTGGGTGCATTAAATACAAACAGGAGGGGGGTACATACATTTTGCCTGCCAAACCTGCATTAGACAGCAGTACAATCTTCTCGTAACAGGTGTAATGATGCATCAGCTTTTTGCCGTTTGCAATCGATCATACTGTTCTCCCAGCAGGCTAAAGCAAAACTATATTCCGATTTCTTATTTCCAAGCAGTCTGGCTTGTCTATCCACCCAGCCTGTTGAGCCTGCGGACACACTGCCTTGTCGCTTCCTTACATGTCAGAGCAGTGAATTGTTGTTGTTTTTCTGACTTGCATTAATGTCATTCCTTCTGCTCCTCTGTCCACAGCGATGTTACGAACACAAACAGTACAGAAATGGACTCAAGTTCTGCAAACAGATCTTGTCCAATCCCAAGTTTGCCGAGCACGGAGGTGAGTGGCAGAGCACCGTGAAAGCCACGACGCTGTAAAGAACCACACCTCTGCACCCCGCACAGGCCTCATATTCTCTGTCTTCGCCTCCACCCCATGCCCACCCCTCTCTCTCTCTTTCTGCTTTGTTTGCTGTCCCTCAGAGACCCTGGCGATGAAAGGCCTAACCCTCAACTGTCTGGGGAAGAAGGAGGAGGCCTACGATCTGGTGAGAAGGGGTCTTCGCAACGACCTTAAAAGCCACGTCTGTATCCTTGGTCCACCTCTGTGTGTGTATGTGTGTGTGTGTGTGTCACGTGTATGCAATGTCGACATGCAGCATTTGAGTAGCTGACTCTTATCTGGTGTCAGTTCCAAACAGGCACAATGTCACTTTGTCACTGCTGCTGCCCGCACTTTGGTTTTAAACTTAATTTGAACTTTGTTTTACAACAGCCGTAGTTTTTGTTTACATTGTTAAAAAAACATAGATAAATCGAATCACTCAATCCAACGTAGATTTGTTCCTTATAAATGGATTCTCTGGCATAGTTAGTAATGGCAATCCATACATTTTGGAAGGGTTCCATGGTTTTGAAGCTCCGAGTGTGTCCGTTGTCCTACAGAGAATGTATACTAGCTTTAATATACATACCCAGCCTTGGAGTCCTAAGCAGAATAGGAACAGCGAGTGTGTGTGCATGCAGTCCGTTTGGTCCTTAACTCTCTCCCAGGCTGGCACGTGTACGGCCTGCTGCAGCGCTCGGACAAGAAGTACGACGAGGCCATCAAGTGCTACCGTAACGCTCTGAAGTGGGACAAAGACAACCTGCAGATCCTGCGCGACCTCTCCCTGCTGCAGATCCAGATGAGGGACCTGGAGGGCTACCGGGTGAGCGGGCGGAAGCACGCGTGTTGAAACAAAGTTTACATTGTCATCGAGAATCTTTTTATTAATAGGCCTTTCGCACATGAACTCTGGATCAACCAGGTCCGGAGATGATCAGGAGTTGCCCTTTCACACACGCAACAGGAGATTAGCCGAACACCAGACGTGTTCACACATATCGGAGATACTCCGGATACTTAAGGCGAGAACGGAGAGAAAAGAACGAAGCAGGAACACTCTGTGCTCCCGGTTTCGCACCAGTCGCATGACAGAAACGTCAGAAACATGCCCACTCGCTCATTGTGAACTCTCCGGCTTTCCGATTCGCCGGACTTTACACAAGGGCCCTGGTAGGTTCAACTCCGGAGGGGCGGATTCAGACATTTGTGTTCACACATACAGCACAACCGGGTATTATCCGGAGAACGTCCGACTTACGGTGTAAGGTCGATGTGTGAAAGGCCTGGTATATAGTGCTTTTCTCAAGACTCAAAGTCGATTTACAAGCCATAGCAAACCGATAACAAGGCTGAGGCTTAAATTTGTTTACATTTAGTTTAAACCTGCACTATACCTTTTCCCATTAGCAACATTTACTGGCTTCAGTTGTAGCTACAGTTATAGCTAAATCATTTTCAGACAGTTTCTGAGATTTTCTCACGATGGGGGGCAAAAGTGGACCAGAACAAAACCATTCATCCCCTGGATGGATTGACTCGTGGATGGGCGCGTGTCATTGTCAAGAAACTTTGTAGTTCCGTTATTTTTTTTAATGCAGTAAATAGCTGCAGTAGAAAAAAAGGTTTAACCTTCATTTAACCATTGATGCTCAAATCTGATGGGTCGTGAACATAGAAAGCGAACAGCTGACTCACATTCTGTGGCCGTGTCCACTCCGATTGCTTCACAAAAGTTGGCAGAACTATTTACGTACGCCCTCAAGCTTCAGCTTTTTACATCCACTGTCATCCTCTTTACATCCTCGCTACTCCATAAAACCAAGTGAGCACAAGGGAGGCATGGCACTTAATCTCCCACTTTGAGATTAAGTGAGATCTAATGTGAGCGTTAATGTCTCCAATGTATGTTAATTCCTCCCCAGGAGACCCGCTACCAGCTGCTCCAGCTGCGGCCGGCCCAGCGCGCCTCCTGGATCGGCTACGCCATCGCCTACCACCTCCTGGAGGACTATGAGATGGCTGCCAAGATCATCGAGGAGTTCAGGAAAACACAACAGGTGGGGCACAGCCCATGTACCCCACATGGCAAAAACATCTTGCACTCAGAAAGCACTTTGAAGGAAGGACCCGAAGATATCATACCAAACCGACCAATTCGGGTTATCCCCTAAAATTCTAGATATTCAACGTACAAAATACTGTTATCAGCAGACAAAGACCACTCACTCAACGTTCATTTAAGGGCCCGCTTGGCAGCCAAAATCTTGCAGTCTTCCCTCACTACACACTTGTTAAACACAGCCCACGTAACCACTGTGAGTCTCCAGTGCCGCCTGTTCTCTGGCTTGCCTCTGATAAGGCCTTCCTGCATCCTGTCTTTATGCCGTCTGCACGGCAACATAAAATACAGTTCAGAAGGCTGTGGTGCAGCCTTTCCTGTAAACAGTAGTCTCCCTCCTGACGCCGTGGCTGTAGTGCGGCTGTTTGTGTGTGTAGATCAACGACCAGCTAAATATAGACATGGCTCAATAACGGTGGACATGCTGACAGCTTTACCAAAAGTCAAACGTTCAGGAAAACTGTCATGCAGTTTTGACAACAAACTAAAAGTCGGGCGAGTGATCTTTCCAAATTTGCTCTTGTGTTTGACACCGCTACACACAGATCCCCTTATCTGAAGCCTTTCACTAAATTCATAAAAGTATAATCCATAATCTGAGCCGTAAACAGTTTCACATTGAGTAGATGCCAATAAACAAAGTGTCATTATTAACCTATAAGTACACATACATGAATGCATTCTACTCATGTATCGGATCATTCATAACCTGAATGAAGGGGATCCCTTGTAACCTCAGTGCCCGTCTTTGTGTCTGTCTGTCTCTCCTCGGCTCGGTCGTGGTGTGCGTGGTCCAGACGTCTCCAGACAAGGTGGACTACGAGTACAGCGAGCTGCTGCTGTACCAGAACCAGGTGCTGCGGGAAGCGGGCCTGTACAAGGAGGCCCTGGAGCACCTCTCCAACTACGAGAAGCAGATCTGCGACAAGCTGGCGGTGGAGGAGACACGAGGTGGGTCCACATTCCCCCCCCCCCCGGGCTGGTCTCTCGGTAATGCGAGGATCAGACTGCACAACATTTCTGTCTTTCACGATGGTCACCATGTCAAACGAGGCTTTTGCACCATTCCGTTTTCATCACTTGGCGTCACTTTTATCGGGGAAGTGGTTCAATATTTAATTAATCGTCAGTGTACATCTCAGAGGAGTTGTCGGACACTGCGAACACGCTCAATGCGACCGCACTATCCAACGTTTCCGAATCTCCCGCAACGCTGTTAACGGCAAAATC
Organism: Brosme brosme; assembly: GCA_900302425.1. NCBI lineage: Eukaryota > Metazoa > Chordata > Actinopteri > Gadiformes > Lotidae > Brosme > Brosme brosme. Next base: position 8,722 of record OMKX01068805.1, read on the forward strand.
TGGTTGGACTCGGGCTGTATTTATGTAGTCTGATCCCGGCATATGACGGCCTCTTAACCTGAGCCAGCCAGCTGATCTTAGCCAGTGAGATCTGTCACACAAGCTTCCTGCAGATGTGTTGTGCATGCAGACCGGCCGTATTGATCTGTAAGCTCTCCAATGATGTTAGCTTCAGTGTAACCGCAATCGATATTTTGGCTTTGTTTAACAACCTTTTTTCTCTCCATTGCTCAAAACACATTGCAGGATGGATCTCCTTAATCACCCTTTTCAAGCAGCTATAAGCACGTAATTGCTGTAGAAATTTTGATTCCAGTGCGATTATTCAGACTTCCCCCACCTGCCCCATGCCGGTGAACAGCGATGCGTCTACAGTGAAGAGCTGCTCCAGTGTGCTCACCCCATCCTCCCTGTCTCTCGTAGGCGAGCTGCTGTTGAAGCTGGAACGCATGGAGGACGCCACGCAGGTGTACCGCCACCTCCAGGAGCGCAACCCGGAGAACTGGTGTTACTACCATGGCCTGGAGAAGGCCTTGAAAGCAGGTACAGCACATACCCATGCACACGGTTGCTTTTCTCATCGCATCGCGTTTGTCTTGGGGAATGCTTAGCATTAGTGTCCAGCAAGACATCAATGGCAAAAATACAAGAATAAGATCCTAATGAATATAGATACTTCGAGTTCTTTGCATTTTCCTTTATGAGTAAAGATGTAGCAATATTTCTGCTCTTTTTTATTTTTCAGAAACGGTCGACGAGAAACGGAAAATCTACGAGGAAGCGTGGGAACAGTATCCCAAAGGACTGGTTCCCCGCAGGCTACCGCTCAACTTCCTGTCTGGTGCGGCCAATCAGATGCTTGAACCCTTTCCCCACCATGCCCTTAGTTAAACAATTTTCCAAGCTTTAACAATGTTTGTCCCTCTGTCCAGGCGTCAAGTTCCGGGAGTGTCTGGACCGGTACCTGCGGTTGAACTTCAGTAAAGGATGTCCGCCCGTCTTCACAACCCTCAAGTCCCTCTACCACGACAAAGAAAAGGTGACTTGTGTTTTCCGATCGGCTGCCTCGGTTACTTGGTCACAATATTTCTTGCAACCAAGCTTCTCTTATACAACTGTGGCGACCCACATGAACTTTGACCATGTGCCCTGTCACCTCCACTCTAGGTCGCAATAATTGAAGAGTTAGTCGTCGGCTATGAAACCTCATTAAATGGCTGTCGAATGTTCAACCAGAACGGTGAGTAGAAGAGCCACACCTTTTTTTAAAGAGTCATTTCTACATTTAATCTTCATTGTCTATACGCTCAACATTTGAGCTTTTTTTTTTAAGCTGGACTGTTATCGGCTTCTGATGTTTCAGATGGCGGAAAGGAGGAGCCACCGACCACGTTGCTCTGGGTGCAGTACTTCCTGGCTCAGCACTACAACATGATCGGCCAGCAGACTCTCGCCCTCCAATACATCAACACCGCCATCGAGAGTACGCCCACGCTCATAGAACTGTTCGTCATCAAGGCCAAGATCTACAAGGTACCCGCCATCGAGACGACGCGCACGCAACACGTTCCACCGTAACCACGGTCTCGGGCGCGAGTGCAATCCCCCCAGGAGCTTGTTTGGTGACTTGACCCTTTTGAACCCTTCTCCTCGCGCAGCACGCAGGGAACATCAAGGAGGCGGCCCAGTGGATGGACGAGGCCCAGGCGCTGGACACCGCCGACCGGTTCATCAACTCAAAGTGTGCCAAGTACATGCTGAAGGCCGGCCTGGTCAAGGAGGCGGAGGAGATGTGCTCCAAGTTCACCCGGGTGAGAGACGGACAGATGAACAGGGTTTCCCTTCTCGGCCCGGCCACGCTTGCTGCATGTACACATGTAGCAAGGAGATGCATATAAGGGCAAGCGTTAGATTAATACATTAGATGACATTGTATAGAACAACAGCTCTACATTCAGAACAGGGATATAAACATGGCTTTTTTGGATCATAGTGAAACTGAAATGATTTCAGACAAACGAGAACCGAAAATAATCATTCATAATTAAATTAATTTTCATTTGTATGCAAAATGTTGCTAAAACATTTGTTAAACTAATTGGAATCAATATCCGTGTTTATATTGTCACTTATTTTCCATGGATCTGTTTTGTAAATGCCCATAGGAGGGGGCCTCTGCCGTGGAGAACCTGAACGAGATGCAGTGCATGTGGTTCCAGACGGAGTGCGCCCTGGCCTACAAGGGCATGAACAAATACGGAGACGCCCTCAAGAAGTGTCACGAGATCGAAAGGGTAAGGGAAACCCCTGCTTTCCTCATTATGACTCCAGACTGTAATAAGCAAAGTATTCCCCTACAATCGTCTCTCGGTCTAAACCACCGTTTAGATAGCCTGCCATCGCCAGACAAATTGGAGTCAACCTGCCTTTTTTCATTTTTGCATTCAGTTTCTAAATGTTTTAGGTCTGGTCCTGCCTAAACCTCTTCTCCCTCCTTCTTCTTCCCCTCCCTTCCGCAGCATTTTGTGGAGATCACGGACGACCAGTTTGACTTCCACACCTACTGCATGCGCAAGATGACGCTGCGCTCCTACGTGGACCTGCTGAAGCTGGAGGACGTGCTGCGGCAGCACCCCTTCTACTACAAGGCCGCGCGCACCGCCATCCAGATCTACCTGGGTCTCCACGACAACCCACTGACCGACGACAGCAAGGAGATGCAAGCGGACACGGGTACATGCCCCCCCACCTCTTTGTACCCCTCCCACTCAGCCCATCTTCTGCTGTCCTGGGGCGTCGGCAGAGGGGAGGACCGGTTTATTGTTTTCAAACATACTAGTTCACGGCAATCTGCACAGAGAAAACAGTGAGATTAGCTTCCACTTCGAATCGCGCCAGACATGCACCCTTCTAGTGTTGTACTGCATTGCAAATGTATTGAACCCTTGGTGGATCCTCGCTCTGAGGTCTGCTTTGAACTGAGGAGTAGTGGATCATGGTGGCACTGGGCATATGGAGGGTTATGTCTGCAGTGTGTATCTCAAGGGTGAGGCTATGAACTCTGTGAACTAGTGGTACGGCGAATGGCAGTTATATATCCTCTTATATAGGCTGTTCTATGGCTCAATAATACATCTAAATACTATCCCAATCGCAATATGGCCAAGTGCAATATATTCAAATTGCAGGAGCTGCGATTTAATAAAGGTAAAATCTGTAAATGTATAACACCATTAAAGATTATTTTAGTGCTGCAGAGATGCCCTGGCCGAATATTTCTCATGTCATCATGTCATCATGTTGCATCACAAGTTGAATAGTAATTTCCTTGAAAACGAAAATTGTGACGAAACATTAGCATTCCTTTTAAAGAGTGAATCATATTGCAATCACAATATCTGTCAAAATAATTGCAACAGGTTTTTTTTTACCATATCGTTCAGCCCTACCCTTCGCAAGAGATAATTTGTTTTTATGGCACGGTCATGAGAAATTGCTCTCAGAAGGTGTGTGATGATAAGGGTGTGCAGGCACTTAGTCGGGTTGAACAGAAAAACGACGAAGATGACCCCCGGCATTAACAGGTGGTGATTCTCTGTTCCCCCTCCAGCCAACCTGTCGGACAAAGAGCTGAAGAAGCTGAGGAACAAGCAGAGGCGGGCCCAGAAGAAAGCCCAGCTGGAGGAGGAGAAGAAGATCGCAGAGAAGGAGAAGCAGCTCAAGAACCAGAAGAAGAAGAAGGAGGACGACGACGAGGAGATCGGAGGACCCAAGGAGGAGCTCATCCCGGACAAACTGGCCAAGGTGTGTGTGGGTTTGTGGGTGTGTTTGTGTGGAGCACTGTTGATTAGTCATCAGTGACTACAGTTTTCTTTTTTTTCACTTCTTGGACATCCCTACCACGATGTCTACCCTGATTTCTGCCTGGCTCTGTGTGAAGGTCCATTCACACCAATGTCCTGTGCACTGTTTGCAGGTAGAAAATCCCTTGGAAGAAGCTGTCAAGTTCTTGACACCACTGAAGCACCTGGTGAGGGACAAAATCGACACGCATCTGCTGGCCTTCGAAATCTACTTCAGGAAAGGTAGGAGAGAACACTCATATTCTTTATTTTACCCATGTGAACTTGTCTTGAGCTCAGGCTGCCTTAAGTCAGTCACCCACTAGGGGTTCAACCATTCCTACCATATAAATAAATAAGGTTGCGGTCATTTCATTTAGTTTCAGGCATATATGCATAACTTCATAAGCATTCGGGCAAATTCACAGCCATAAGGCCTCACAAGTGTTTCAGCTGTGAGAGCAGGGCAAACTATTAATACTTCTGCATTGCAGAAAACATGTTAATACTTGCAAACTGCACGAGCTGCTACTGAGATGTATGGTTTGTTTTAAAGACGCCACCAGAGCAGCGCTATGCTGCTACACATTTCCGTTCGTACATTGTCACTTTATTTAACCTGCGCCTTCAGTTATTCTTCCAGGTTTCTTTTCCCTCTGCAAAATTGAATCCTGGGATTGTAACTGTGGTCGTGTCTTCCTCCCCCTTCAGAAAAGTACCTGCTGATGCTTCAGTCTGTGAAGAGAGCCGTGGCCATCGACCGAGACAACCCCTGGCTACACCAGTGTCTAGTGCGCTTCTTCAAAGGAGGTGAGGGAAAGGATTCATCACTGGAACGGATAGCCTAGTGATTAGGATTGTTTGGCTCCCCGCTGAAAGGATCTCGGTTCGATCCCCCAATGTCCCCACAGTCTACCCTCTGGGTGTCCTTGAGCAATGATGCCGAACCCCCACCTGCTCATTAATGACATGGATCTGAAACAAACACCTACTTTGCTTTGGTGTCTGCTAAACGACAACACAACCCTGCCAGTCCGGCAGTTTGCTTGAAGCACCATGCGTGGTTCGCTTGACGCACCATACAATGGAGGGCAAGTTATTGTGTCAGGTACGTGCACAGCTCTGGGGGTATTTAATAAGCTCTGTGTGTGTTGCAGTGTCTGAAAGCAAAGATCTTCCGGCGGCTGTGCGCACGGTGCTGAAGCAGGAGATCACACGGCTGTTTGGCGACAGCAACGCCAGCAGCTTCAACCAGGCCTACCTCTCCAAGCACTCCAGCTCAATACCCCACCGGGTGGCTGGTAGGTCACTCACTCAACTCACCCAACTCACTCAACTCACTCACTCACTCTCTCTCTACTTATTGTATAACTACTTATACAATTGGGAAGTTAGGAGTCACTTGGTTGTTTTTATTAACATGCTATATTCATTCTCCCGTTAGCTGCTAAGATGATGGTCTACATGGACTCATCGACTGAAACTAAAGCAATGGAGCTGGCCACTGCCCTGGATGAGTCCCTCGTCAACAGAACCATAGTGGTACGTATGGTCATGTCCGTACACACAATACACCAACTCACTATTAGCTTTCAGGATTCATTCAGTTGAATAGAGGATAAGAAAGACAAGAAATGTATAGCGTTATGGTAATCCAATGTCAATGATTGATGTATAATCAACTTTCTCTATTGAAAATATAGTCCAATGTCTGACTTTACAGCTGCCGTGTCGTAGTTCTGGGTGTCACAACAACCGAGAGTGGGGGTTAATGAATCAGCAAGGGCTTGCATACTACTTCCTGTTTCAGCACCACTGCCCAAACAGGAATCTCTATAAGCAGATGTGAGCTGAAGCAATAGACTTTAGGCAGACTTCTGTAGGAGGCGACCATATTTGAGGCATCGACTGCAAGCTGGTGTACGTTTTAGAATGACAAATCAAAACGGTTGTGCGTGTGCGATTTCGACAGGATCATTGCGATGGTGTGCAGATCATGTGGGTCATGTGTGGGGAACTATCTGTAATATCTGTGGATATTTTGCAGATTAAAGTTCGAACGAGGAGATAAAATACCGTGTGGAGCGTGTGTGGATTGTTTTCCTCTTAACCTCTTCTTCCCGAGAGGACCTGTATTCAGGCCACCTTATTATTTCACATGCACAACATCTCACAGGTGTTCTCTTTCTTTGGTACCGAGATTCCATATTATGGCCCTTGTAGTTGTGGCGATATTCTCAATTCACATTGGGTGTGTTAATAAAGAAAGAAAAGCTGAAAGAGGCCTGGTGAAGAAGAGGTTAACAAAATGACGCAAAAATAATGCGCTTGTACACTCGATCTGCCAACTCTGCTTTCATCCTCACTTACGCATCGCACCGTAGACCTCAAGGATCTACAGAGGAACAACCGGTTACCACGCCGTTCTTTGCCCGTTCCTCTCCCAGACGCTAAAGCGATCCGCCGTGGTTTTCAGCCGACGGGTTCCGCGGATTTCGCCCGATCAGGAAGTCATTGCGTCCCTCCTCTCCCTCCGCAGATCTGCACGGACGTGCTGGAGAGCCTCCGTAACGGCGCGCTGGGCGACTGCAAGGAGCGCGCGGAGGCGTACCGCGCCGTGTGCCACAAGCTGTACCCCTACACGCTGGCCTTCATGCCCCCCGGCTACGAGGAGAACGCCAAGATGGCCAACGGCGACGCCACGATGGAAACGGAGGAGCTGACCAATGAGATGTGAGCGCCTCGGCGGAGCGACGGGTGCCAGCGTAGGTGGAGGAGGAGGAGGAGCACGTGTTTTTTTTTTTACAGCCTGGCACCGAGCCTTGGGGTGCACCACCCGGTG
>OMKX01068805.1:15644-33221 GCA_900302425.1 Brosme brosme
GTGAAAAGATGAAATTCAGGACTGTGTGTGTGTATGTGCGTGTGTGTGTGTGTGTGGGATGTGTGTTTGTGTGTGTGTGTGAACAAAAGGGGAGGGGGGAAAAAGAGAGTTGACAAAACAGCTATTTGAATTTTTTGTTTTTGCTTTATTTTTTTATTTTGTTCTTTTTTAAATAGTGCTGACAAACACACTGAATATTGGGAGCGGGGGTGGGGTTCCGTGACAAACAGCTGACGCGACAAACAAGGCGGATCTTGCGGTCTGTGCCTCAGGAGATCCAGAACAACCGGGACTGCAGCCACTACTTTTCATAGTCATCTTCAACAATACTTAGACACAGACACACACACAGACACACACACACACACAAACTCTACTGCGACCAGTGTTCCCTGCATTTAAAAAAAAAAAAGAACATGTTATTTATAAGGAAAGAACAAACAATACCGTCTCTGGGACAATGGAGAACCAGCGCAGGTCTCCAGGGAAGAAGATTCGTGATTACTGACGGCCCAAACACGACGCGCTCCGGGACCCCACCAGCGCGGACGCCTGTACGTGCGTCGGAAGGGATCTGGCGACCTCTACGTGTGGAGCGCGGTAGCCCGGGCAGCCCTGCAAGTATTCTGCCCATAGCGGCACAGCTATGGCGACTGTGTCCAACTATTGACAGATGTGACTGTGCCCCTCCCACCAACTTCCCATCCTTCCTGGGTCCGGCGTGAACTTGGGGAAGGTCTGATTCTGTAGATCTGTGTTTATTTTTTCACAGAGCTATACTCGGAGCCTAGCTTCTTGTGTATTGGCACCGCACATGCTGAAAAGGGTGTGTCGTGCTTACTTCCACACTTTCACTGCTACCATGTGTTTTTTTGTTTTGTTTATTTGGTTGTTTTTTTTTAGATCTAAAAGGGTTGGCTAGATCTAAGCAATACTACAGACACTGTGTAGTCCATAATGGAATGAATAAACTCATGTAATTGATGCTAATGATTTCTTTATCCATATAAAATGGATTGGACTGAAAGTCTCTGCAGGACGAGTGGCATTGTTCTTTTGAGTCTGTTGTACAAAGTCTTTGTTACCAAATTAATTTTGAGTGCATGAAACTACCCTGCATCTCCCTCAGGCCATGTGAAAAATGAGCCTCCACTCCATCCCATCTCCAACGTTGCGTCTTCAAGGTCACGAGTTCAGTCATTCTGTTGCCCACGGTTACCGAGGATACAATTCTGCAAGTAGCACCACGACCCCCTGATGTTTGTCTGTAGCCCCGCCTCATCCTCTCCTGTCAAGTTTTCCCTTTTTAATCTGTCCTTTTTTTTTCTCTTAAATTTTGATTCTAATGTGAAAGGTGAAATCTGGGATGGTTGTATGATTTCTCTGAATTGTTTTTTATATTAAACCAGACAAAACAAAAAGTTTGATACATATTGTTCTTTTATGATTAACATATCATCCTGAAGACTCCTGTACACTCCCTGACATATATATTCCGGACTTTCATGCATTTTAAACTTTAAGTCGACCAGCACTGCTCAAATGGGCCTGGTACCGCTTCCTAATGTCTGCAACAACTCTAGGTTAAGTTATCAGTCATGGCGTATTTATCGTTTAAAACATCAAACTGGCCGAAAATATAAATTGGAAAAATAAATCCAGCAAATACTTTCTGAATTTGACTTGCACCTGTGCATATATCAGGAGTATTACCAAAATCCGTAGATGCCAAATGTTACAAATACATAAACACACAATATTAAACCCTTAATCTGAACAAACATTTAACAAGGTGCCTTCCGTTCATAATTACTACAGCAGTCAATGCAGTTGGGATAGGGAGTGTCCATGAGTGCTGCAGGTGTGCATAATTTGAGTCGGTAAATCTATGAATGATAATTAAGGACCTTCCCTTCCCACATAATGAAAAGTAGGCTGCAGAGGATTGACATTGTAAGTCACAACAATGAAAGTAAAGCTATGCTACACTGCAAAGTAATGTAAGCATATTTTCATTGATCTCTTTGGGACTGACACTGCATTCTATGGTCAGTTACTTTTCTTAACTGCTATGGAGAGATCTTGTGAGATCATGCATTCCTATGATTCTCCTTTGAAATCCATTTCAGCTCTGAGAGTGCTTGTGTCTGCTGTAATAACTGTGTATCCCTGACATACACGACCTCTTTCCAACTAGAATTGGTACAGTACACATCATTATATACTGTAGCCTAAAACCTGCCCATGGCAGTTGGGCTTCACTCAGACCCACAGAAGTTCAACGGTTCTTAACTTGCCAATAAACCAGCCTTATCGTCGCATTGACACCTCCAGTTACCAAATATTCACTCACTCTAGCTCACCAAGGCCTACTAGACATTTTTATATTATGTTGTTGGAGAACCCGTTGTGTAAATAATTTCAGAATAAACACATTTTTTGGTTTGCTTTTTATGAGTGAGTATTCTAGTCATTAGCACTGTTGAAGTCAAACTTGCATAATGACCTCCACCAAAATCCAAATGTCTACTGCTAAATGCCAATGTAAATATAGGCCTATATCCGCAATGTAAACGTTGATTGTAGGCTGCTCGTTTGTCTCATGAGGCCTGTGACGAAAGAGCCCTTGAGGGGTAGACTGTGATGGCGTTATATAGTGCATTAGCCTAAATATATAGGCATATAAGTTGTTTAATGGGAGGCAGTGGAAGTCTCCTCCCACCACTGAATCCACACCCACCCTCACCACTTGCAATCGTCACCTTGCTGTCGAGGGACCGAATGCCAACTCAACTGGGGAAGAGAAACTACCCACGCTTCTGTAAAACAGGCTTCAATATTTTTTTATCACACACATTTTTCGTCTTCGCTGAACAAACATGGACTCATCGCTGGAGTTTTCTAACTCGTTTAACAGCGCATCGTCCCTGCCTGTGCGGTGCAGGACTTTTAAAGTTATAGTGATCGGGGACTCCGGGGTCGGGAAGACCTGTCTCACGCACCGCTTCTGCGCCGGGGAGTTTCCCTGTCGACCCGATGCCACCATCGGGGTGGATTTTCGCGAGAGGCTTGTCGACATCGATGGAGAGAGAATTAAGGTAAACGAACAAAAACAAAACGAAATGTTGATTTAATATGTCACTAAATTTTCAAGTGACCATATGTTAGGGCAAAGCGTTAGGCGGTGTGCAAACAGTTAAATATGTTTTTGCACTGGAATGCTAGGCGGAGTTTGTTTACAAGCCTTTATTTGGTGTCAAAGTTCACAGTTTGGTCCAGGGGCAGATCGCATACACAGAATGTGATTATTAGTGAGGAAATGCAATATACAAATCTGAAAACATTCAATTGATCATTTTCTGGAGCTAATTACTTTGGTGTTCAATACTCAGTGTATACTCAGTATACTCAGTGTAAGTCCAATCGATAGACATGCCTACAGCCTACCCAAAGTGGTGGGCTTTTGATAACATCATAAATATGGTTCAACTTGATAAGAAAACACGTGGGTGGGACATTGTATTCACGACAATTGCATAATGCTGCTATTCTCTTCACGCTGTTTGGTAATAAGCACATGATGGAGGAACTAACCCTCACACAAACAGCGGAAGCATTTTTTTTGTTCCAGGTTTACATTGAGGGAAGAAGGGGTTGAATTAAAAGTACAATATTGACTAAGATTGACCAAAACGGTCGTATGTAAATCGAAACACCCTATTTGTTCAGAGTGGGACCCTAGGCCATGTGCAACGTGTCCTTCATACAAAATCCTGGTAGCCTGTATCATTTATTTGGAGGTAGAAAAACCTGTGTGTGTGTCTGTGTGTCTGTGTGTGTGTGTGTGTGTGTGTGTGTGTGTGTGTGTGTGTGTGTGTGTGTATATGCGCACATTGTGTGGAAGAGTCCTTTTTTCAATGTTTAGAAACGATATTGCCTTATCTTCATGCATGCATCATCCCGTTTTTCAACCTCTATATCCACTCTGTCCCACACAGCTCCAGATGTGGGACACTGCTGGTCAGGAGCGCTTCCGGAAGTCCATGGTGCAGCACTACTACCGTAACGTCCATGCGGTGCTCTTCGTCTACGATGTCACCTACCCTGCCAGCTTCAAAGGCCTACTGGCCTGGGTGGAGGAGTGCAGGCAGAACTCCTTGGGCCAGGACATACCCAGGTTAGCGTCGCAACGGCTGCTCTGACCCACATTTACATTACATTACAGTTAGGCTGTTGGATTGTTTATTTTACCACCACCGGGCTGCTGTGAATGAGATTACATTATATTTGACATGAAAAGTAACAAGACAATGAAACGGCAATAAAATGAATAATCGGTGAGGAATCCTTCCTAATTTCTTGTAAAAATAATGGCACATACTATCGAGCTTGTTCAGGAAGATACCTTTTGGTTTAGGCCAAGCTAATAAATAAAGAGGAAAATGAAAGTATGTACGACTTGCAATCAGAAACGCAGGTCGTTTAGGAGCAGTGTTAGCGGTTGGGACATTAGGGATGGAACCTTTTGCATGTGGGAGTCGGAACCTACCACCACCACTGCTACTCCAACACTGTCCCACTCTGGGCGTCGCTTTCCTCCCCAGGTTCCTGGTGGGGAGCAAGGTGGATCTGCGTACGCCGGGGGCCAGCCAGGTGAGCCGGGAGCAGGCCCTGAGGTTCTCCCAGACCCACGACATGACTCTGTTCGAGACCTCCGCCAAGAACCCCCAGACCAGCTGCTGTGTGGGGCGTCGGGAGCACCGGCCCCAGGTCCGGAACGGGAGCCCCCCCCGGGAAGAGTCCTACCACCAGGACACGGTGGAGTCCATTGTGACGGCGGTGGCCGCCCGGCTGCGGAGACACAGGAGGCTTCCGGAACAACTCCACTCCAAGGGATGCAACAGCTCTTTTAAAATCCCCGCAGACAAAAAACCTCTGGAGAAGGGACATTGGGCGTGCACCTGCTGAGAGTGTGTGTGTGTGTGTGTGTGTGTGTGTGTGTGTGTGTGTGTGTGTGTGTGTGTGTGTGTGTGTGTGTGTGTGTGTGTGTGTGTGTGTGTGTGTGTGTGTGTGTGTGAGGATTTCAAATGAAAGGTTGTACTGTAAATTTTAGCTTTTAAATATTGACTTATGTTGACTTTCTGTGTTGTTGTTTTTTCATTTCTCCATGCCCTGTGTAAAATAAAATACCAATATATGCATGTATAAACATATTTCTTCTTCTCCATCACATCTCGGAATAGCATGACTGCCATAAGTGCTGGTTTGCCTCAGAATAAATCCAAGGCCCCAGTCTGGTAGTATGAAAACCAGGCTCTGTGCTAGTAATGCAGCCGACCGCTCCAGATAGGGGACATACACGACTAAACACATTCTAACAAATGTAACAGAGAGCACTTGTTCCAATGGCTTCTCGTACGAAGAAGGGCTTCGTACGAGATGGAATGGCTAGTTGAAAACCAAGCTCCGACTATCCTGTATGTTTGTATACAAGTCAACATGTGACTGTTCTACAGTGGATTTGTGATATCCTATGCCAAAGTGTTTGTCATTCAGGAAAAGAGTCAATTAAGGTTTATAGTGTAACAATGTTGCTGATGTAGACCATCAGCTGAAGGTAATTAAGTGAAATGCTCTACATTTCCCACAGCTCAGATCCGTCAGCAGCCAGAGCCCACGAGCAGCCTACATGTTAAGTTTGAATGGAGATGAGTTCTGCAAAGTCATGCATACTTGTGCATTGCTGCCGCGGGAGATGAAGAGTATATCACATGTGTTTTATATGTGTGTGTCTGTGATGGATGATTCATGGTGGTCACATGATAATGTCAGGCTTCCCAATGTGGCACACAATGCCGAGCAATACCAGAAGTGTGTGTGCGTGTGTGTGTGTACACATGCACATGTGGTATGAGGCTGCAGTAAGTTAACACAGTGGTGTAACGTTCACCAGCTAACTGGTTAAGCACTTGTTCAGTCTCTTGTCTTCTTTTTAGAACAATTGGTCTGCATTTACAAACACGTGTTTTTCTTTTTTATTTGTGTAATTATTGTCAGAAAAGTTAAATACATTGTTAATTCAATCTAGACACTCCCACTTAATTAACCAGGATTTATATCTGAGCCTTTATAAAAAAAATCTGGCGCCCAGGCTAGCAAGGATGTGCTCACTAGTGTACCTTCTTCCTGCAGATAGGGGGCGCCAGATATTGCAAGAGAGAGTGAGTGTGTTTGTGTGTGTGTGTCTGTTTGATAGGCTTACATTAGAAGACAAAAAAAATTAAAATTAGCAAATACGATGTTTAGAAGGTAAACAGGTCTACTATTAACAATCACTTATAATTACAGAAATTATAAACATTATAATTAAATTAAATGCAGCCGAATGGGAAATAACCGTTTAGAAATATCCATATTTTTGTATTTCTTAACCTTTATCTCTCCTTCAACTATTACCTATTTAGCTAACGTGCATTTAAGTTTTAAGTGAAATATGAATTGTATTTTACAGACATTGAATGGTATTTCCACCAAATATAGTAATTTTGATTTGATGTTGTGATCTGTGTTGCATGTTGCTCGCTGATTGGTTGTTTAGAGTCACAGGTGCGCCAATTGGGTGTGTAGCCTATGAGGCACAGTTAGATAAAATACAGACAGAAAATACAAACAAAAATAAATCATTAATAGTAAACATATAAAAATATATATGTATGAAGTATTGCACATATCCATTGGTTTTCAAAAGTGTGCCACTTGATTTTGTATAGTTTATAAACTTTTAGTTATCATGTCGCCTGGCTTAGCGGATGGGCAGATGACGTAGCACCTGGGGGAGGAGGGGGTACATAAAGAGATTTCAGTACATAGCGTTCCGTTCACTTCAACTCTCACTCCGCAAACCTCCTGCAACGAGTGTTCACGCTTCCACTTCGCTCCACACAGTGAACCCAACAAACATGTTCTGCAGGCGGGCATTGCAGAGATTTGGACCCTTGACGCAAAGGGCAGCAAATCCGTCAATTAGAAATGGTGAGTTATGGTCACTGTAAAGCTGTCGCTGTTTAATGTGATTGGTTGATTAAGGACCGTTATAGATGGAATGGGCAATTGAGCCATGCATTTGGCATTTAAAAGTGGCAAATTTCATTAACATATTAGTGTAGTAGCCCATTTTGCAATTGTTGCAACTCATCACTGCTTTACGCGTTCAAAGTGATGGTGTAACACTGAAATAAGATGTTTAGAAGTGGAGCTCCGTTCTAACACAAAGGAGGTGTGTCCTCGTGCTTCGGGAACACTGAGTTCTGCACAAAATGTTACCAACGCCTGCATCCGAGTTTAGTTTTTATCATTGGCGCTTTTCTGTCTTCGGATGAATTCAATAATTTGCGGTGGGAATAATATAAGGCCTAGGTTTCTATCTAATGAGACTAATTACCTATTTTAATATGCATGTGCCTATACAATAAAGGCCTAATGCCAAGCAACATTAGGCCTAGACTATAAGAGGTGAGTATCAGTCGATGTATTGTATTTTAACATGTATTCATAAAATGTAGATTATGGGGAATATGAAGTTGATGTTACTCCTAGTTGCACGCTAACCTGTACGCACGATGTTTAGAGGTCGCTGCCTCTGGCCCCTGCTGTATGCGTTTTCGAGCTTCTGATCAGTTGTATGGGCAGTATGTCTAGCATTACATAACACCAGACAAACGACCTTTTCTAGCCCAGTCCAGCTGTGCTCTGGCCCTGCCTTTTCGTCACTGTTCCTGCAAACTCTTACGTACATTTTTTTTTCTTTTCTTTTTTTAGACATGATTTTCTTGTGCACATATTGTTGAGGGTTATTAAATTAGCGTTGCACATGCTGACAGGTAGTCAAATGTGAATATAATTGGATGTGTGGACAACCTTTTTGGCAGCAGCTTGTTTAAATTGGCTGACCAGCATGTCAAATTAGTTTTATTTTGCTCTGCTTTAACCTTGTCTCAGGGATTAGCTGATTACCTTTTATAAATACACTCCTTGGCCGTGGCCTTGTCTACACCGCTGTCACATGCATTAGGATAGTTCATGGCATGCACGGAGTGGCTTCAACATGGCTCTCTTGGCATCCATGACTGCTCATTCTTTGCATTCCTGGTGACAGAGAAAGAGCAGGTGCTTTACTGGCCTGTACATTGTGTTCTGTCATGGTTTTGGTGGTAGCCTACTTAGGGGGCACATGTGCTTCTACACGCATGGAACAAACGCAGAACAACAAACTTAAAAAGACAATGTATCTATAGTAGACTGACCTGTTGATGTGAGGCATTAATACAATATACAATTCTTTCAGCTGCTGTTGAAGCTAAAAACATTATTGTCCATGTGCTGTACACTCTAATTAATGCAGGTGTGTGCAGAAGTCATTGGTGTGAATGCGTGTGTTGACAGGTCTAAGCAAACAAGCATGTGGGTTTGTGATCTTATAAAAGATTATACCATGGCGTGGCTGTATTTATGGCCTCCTCTCCATGCACCACTGGCAATCTCACCAAATCTGAAAAACTCGGCACACAAGCTGCATGTTGTCTCGCAACACAACAAACTGAACCATGTGGGCCATCATAAGTCAGTGGAAACACCTCCCATACTTCCCCTCTCCTTCACACGATGCATGTTCCTGTCAGGTCTCGGAGTGGGGCGTGCTGTATGTGTAATGTGGGAATTCAGTAAGTGGACAACCTATGAAAGCCTAGCCCTACCACTAATTGATGAATAGTTGTTTTGCAGACGTGCGTCTAAAGAGCTCAAATCAGGAAGTTTGTGTTTCTGCGTGTGTGTTTACATGGGGTGGAGGGAGGATATAATTGGGGGGACAATTCTGTGTTGTGCTTGGCCGCTTGCAAATCTTTCCATCTCCTGTGTGACAAACAAGGAGCCGAGTAGTGTAAGAGGATTAAGGGATGGAGCCGTGTTCTCTCCAAAGCAATGCACTCTTATTTTGTCATGTATACATTTTTCTGTTTTGTTCCCATAGCCAGACTTTGGTAAAGGACATGTTTCTGATTGTCTATAAATCTATCATCACATATTTTTGCTTTGAGATCCAAAATACTGAAGTGTAAGTCACTGTCTTGGAAGAACCAATTCATGCATGATGCATCCATTTGAATCAACTGTTCATACGTGAAAGAGCAGACTATGTCAGGAATGCTAATCCGAGTAATGTGTTTATGTTAAATATCTAATTTAAAACTTGGATCTTCTCAGCGGTTCCAGTGCGACACATGGCCTTCGGCATCCCTGGGTCAACCAACATGGCGTACTTTGTGATGTGTGGAGGTGGCCTCACAGCTGCGATGGTCTACGTAAGCATCAAAACATTAGTTTTGCTAACACTCACCTAATTGGAAGTATTTGGTTTCTAGCTTTCGGTCTGTTCTGTATGCAAAGTTTTTTTAGGCACATGTATTATGAAGAGATAAGTTTGTATGTTTTTCCATAATGTTGCTTATTTTGTGAAATGGATCTCGTTTCCTTACACCCAGGCATGTCCTGCTCCCAGTAAACAACACTCTGAGCAGGGCTGGACCGACATGACTAGTTGATTAGCTATCGCTCAGTGTTGCACAAGCTTTTTTAGAGAGCCTAGTTTAGCCTTGAGGCAGGAATTAGAACAGCTCCTGAAGTTTAATTGTGGTTTCCAAAGGCTTTTTTGATGTCTATATAAAGGAAGGGAATGGTCTGGGATCAAACCATTAGGGAAGCCAGTAGAGGCTGCTTTGATGGTCTGATCACAGAACGGTATTGCCCTTTAATGCTCGGTGACCATAATCATTGTAGTGTTTGCATGTATGTGAGATGTTAATTGTCCACATACCTGTGCACTGAACAGGCTTACAAGACAGTTAATGGAGACAGTGAGCGGTACAACGACAGACTGGCCGAGATGGGCTCAACCAAAGAAGGTGAGTGAACTGATGGTCAGCGATTTCTTCATGGTTTTATTTTGGAGAGGTAACCTTTTATTATTTACACTTGACGCAATAAAATCCACTCATACTTTGTATAGAAATGGAACAAAAAACCTTTAGGTAGTCCAAAGGTCTATCTCCCTTCCATGTTGGCTCTACGTACTGTAGGAACCCTATGAACAATAGCCTCTAATCAGAGATACGTGTGACCCACTAAAATTAAAGAGTTTCTAACATTTCAACAAAAACCGATGGGTGAAAAGAATCTCCAAAATGGGTTCAGTCCAATGAGGTGCACGCCTCTCACGCTTTGGCAGGTTAAACCGCCCACATACCGAGCTTGCTAGACTGGGCACCTTGAATAGATTAGTCTGGCCTGTCAGATCTGTTTTCCGTCAGCCATGTGTTTGTCAATGGAGGCAGTCTGGGGCCTGAGGGAGACTGGCTGTGTGCCTCGAC
This sequence comes from Brosme brosme, assembly GCA_900302425.1. Taxonomy (NCBI): domain Eukaryota; kingdom Metazoa; phylum Chordata; class Actinopteri; order Gadiformes; family Lotidae; genus Brosme; species Brosme brosme. The sequence continues at coordinate 26,069 of OMKX01068805.1, forward strand.
AAGCTAAGTAGTTTTGGGGTTGACGGTTTCACACTCTACATAGCTGGGAGACTGGTAAAATTGGTCAAAATTAGAGCTAATCCTTACACCCTACAGAGTTGGGCAGTAGGTTGTCATATTGTTGAACGGGCAGACTATTTTTTTCACTTAAATTAAACCTTTTTGAAGTCGCAGAGGAGTTCCTTGCATAGGTTAATGTAATGTGAACTTGCTATTATGATGGTTACCTTCAAGTTATACTTAAAGTTATACAAATTAAGAAACTATAACAATGTAAAATTATTTGTATACTGCAATGTGAATTCAAATTTTTTATTATAAACTATCTCGAACCACTAAGACTCTCGGCTTGTACACTCTATATTCAGGTCAGACCAGAGTTTAAGCGTGTGCCTCACTTTAATGGATGACTTCAGTGTAACATGATGGTGACTGGTTATAGTTCAACCTGCTGCCTTCACTTTCAATCATTTTTCATATTTTATTATCCAACTTGCTTATTTTGGGTTGAGTCAAGGCAAATTAACATAATCTTGGGAGTTTACAGTTCAAACTGTCTTATTCTCTCAAGTTAATGATCTGTTGACGCTAAGTATTTGAGAGGATTATCATTTGACCTCAGTGTTTGATCCTTGTCACCATTAGCCGATTAGTATGCATGGTGACTGACGGCGACATAGTGCTTTATGTAAAATTAACCAAAGCTAATTTTCCAGATGCTAGCCACCTGTTGCTGATGCCAAAGTTAATGGGCTGTTGTCAGTACAACATTCCCAGGTGTGTTAGTGGGACCTTTGCTACTGGTGCAAAGTACTTTAATTGAATGTGTCAAATAGTTTAGCTAGTGCCTCTAAAGTTTGCAAAATGGTTTCATTATAATGTCTAAGAATATAGATCAACATCTATGGTAATTTGTAGTGACTAACTAACTCTTTTCTGATATTTGGATTAAACCTAGCTTAGTTTTGATGGCTCAATAATTATAACAAATTCAGACTGGTCCAAAATTGGAGGTCCCTCCTCATCTTACTTCTTATCTTCCCCTTTCTTTGCAGCTCCAGAAGCTGAGCCAACACCGGTGGCTCCAGAACCTGCAGTGGAGGCCGTAGCCGTCGTGGCTGAACCTGCAGCGGTGGAGGAGGCGGTGCCTGCTGCCGCCGAGGAGGTACCCCAAGCCGAGGCTCCGGCGGCGGAAGTTGTGTCGGAGACTTCCGCTGAACCGGCCCTGGAGGTCATTCCTGTGGAGGCCATTCCTCAAGAAGCTGCTGTTGAAGAAGTAGTTCCGGCGGAGTCCGTCGTCGTGTCTGCTGAAGTTCCGGAGGCCGCGGTGGAAGACGTCCCTGCCGTCACGGAGGCGGGCGAATCGCTTGAGGTCAAGACCATCGCAGAGGAAGCTCCTCCTGCAGTGGAGGAGGTGGCTGCCCTGGCAGAGGTCCCCAAAGCTGAGAGTGAGGGTACAGTGGTAGTAGCAGAGGACATCCCTAGCCCCGCTGAGGTTGCCCCCGAGGCCGAAGCTGCTGCTGCTGCTACTGCTGTAGCAGCCTAAAGCTTTGGCTTCTTCCAGTAGTGCTGTAGTTAGCCGTGCTGTGTTTTCCTTACCTCTCTTCCCAACAAAGTGGACTGGAGCTTAAGTCTCATGGGCAAGGGGCAATTGTAGTCACACCAGTCGAAATGCATACCTGCTGAGATTCTGCCAGTCGGGTAAAAGGCCATTCAAATGCCTCATTCTTGAACATCTTTTAAAAAGATGTTTTCAAGTTGCCTTTAAAAGATTTACGTCAGTGCCTTTATTATGGTCCAAGAATAAAGGCCTAGAACCCCCTATTGCTGTCGTTGTGAGTTTTCTTCATTTGCAAATGGAGTCTTAAGCCAACCCAAATACCAGTTCCTGATGTTGATCTGAACTGGTTCACTGATGGGATGGAATAAAGCTCCATTTTAGATTATATTTCATTGTTCATAACTGTGTATTCCAAAATCATGTTCAACTTGCAATGATTTCAACTTCTGTCAGTTCTGTTTTAATAGAAAGCACCTTTTCTGGAATGATTGTTACAGTCACTCCAATTTGATTATGACCTAAATCATCACCCCTCATTCTCAATCTGCTTCATTGCGTTTTTGTACTTCGAACTTTGACATGCTAAGTGAATAAATGATAAGGAAAGAAAGTTATTAAAAAGAGTTGCAAATAATTGTTGTCTTGCATTGCATTTGTTCTAAAAAAAAAAAAGATGTTATGCACCACTCTGACGTTTCCCCTTTCCCCCCTGCTTTCTGTGCATTCCCTTTGTTGTTCACAACTCTCAGCACATTTTCTGTTAGTTAATATACAGAGCCTGCCATTTTATGCATGTACAGTGCATTAAGCAAATACTTACTTATGTTGCCATACATACAAAAGACACTAGGCAACAAACGATTTCATTTTGCATAAACTGACACGGCCATTTTAGGTCTCAAACACAGGCTTTGTCTGAGGTTGTGAAAGGTTTAATTACAACATTGACTTTTCAATCACAAGATACAGTCCTTGTGTTTGAGGTGTATTTCAGACTGGCATTCATATTTATCTCCAATACATTACTTTCCACTGCATTCCTCCCTTTCTATTTCCCCAGACTTTCTTCCAGCTCTTCTTACTGCTGTGAGGCTCTGGGCCAGTTCTACAGGTGAGATTGCGGCAGCTTCTGTGGGTGAGAAGAGAGTTGTGGATGCTCTCCAGCAAATGGAAGGAAACTGTCCGGCCCTGCAAGCATTAGAAGTCCTTGCAGAACAGAAGGAGGAAGTTGATGCTGAAGCTGATGGGGAGGCTGCTCCTGATGTTGAGATGCCTGCCGATAAAACTGCTGGCTCGGGAGATACAGAAGCTCCCTATGCAGAGGAGGTGAGACCCGAGGAGGCTACAGCTCCAATGGTGGAGGAGGTTGCCGTGACAGAGTCTAAAGTCCCTTTGGAGGACGCTCCATTGGGGAAAGAGTCGCAGCCAGAAGAACCAGCCGACGCTGAAGGGTCCGCTAGTGAGGAGGCCCCTGTAGCATCCACTCAGGGGGTGGACGGAACTCTGACCGGGAATGCCGCTCAGGCAACTGAAGCATCAGCAGTTTCCGAAGCAGAGGCCCCTAGGGAGGTGGGACCCGACGAGACGGGAGCATTGCCAGAGGAGGCTGCGCTGATCGGAGAGACATGCCACCTGGCAGAAGCACACTCTGGTGGATCAGATGTGGAGATTATTCCAGCTGTTATTGAGCCACAGTTGACATCAGAGGCACCAGTGAAGGATGCTGAACATTGCAGCTCCTGCCATGCTTCTGACAACGCAGAAGAGGGAGTGGCGCCACCTGCTGGGTTTGAAGCAAAAGTGCAGAAAGGGGTCAATGGTATCCTTGTGGACTCCATGGATTTAGCAGAAGCTAATGATGGAGGGTCTGCTGTGGAAGGACAACGTAAGATGAACACACAAATATGATGCACACATGGTTTTCTGTGATGTACACAAATGTGATGTGGATATGCAATAAGCCATTTAAAAGAGGGAAATTACAGTGTAAGCATACTTTATAGTAGGCATTTTTGGGCACCTTCATATACATTCTGATATATTCATTCAAAAACAAATCCAAGTGATTATACCACCTCCTCAATCACATATCACATGCTCATTGGTTATAGTACAGTTGTAAAGAGTTCCAAAGTTACACAAAAAACAAGTTGTTTGTTGGACTAGTAGAGATAGGGTCATCAGTAGGTGCGTCCTTGATTTTCGATGTAGCATATTTCAGGGGGACAGACATTTTAATGTGAATTTAAAAGAGCGGAAAATTATTGCAAATTTCTTATAAATGTCCATACTACTCATTGTCAAATGTTCAAGAAATCGAACATTGTTGATATAACAATGATTCATTGATATAATTGATATCAATGAATTCATTCATTGATATAATTGATTATCCCACCGATCATTTGTCTTGTGTTTTTCAGTGGCCGAGGGTTTGACCTTGGTGACAGGCGAGTCGTGAGAACATGGCCGCGAGGTGTGCCTACCTGAATGTTCCTCTATCCATGGGTCAAGCTGGGTTGGGAGATGTGTTTTTTTAGATATAGTTTAATAGTGATTCTAATGTTGTATTATCCTTACTGTCCTCATGCTGTCCCTGTTGTATTGATGGGAGGGCATCTTGTTATGGTTGTACTCCATCTTTGAATGTCGATTGAATGTTATATAATGCTTATAAGTTTATTTTCAAAAGTAGACGTTAGTTTCATTGGGTTTGTTGGTGAAAATGTTACATTTCTATTCAGATTTTAATAGAAATTTAAGGTTATTTGTATCTATATTTATAATAGAAATACAATGTATATATACAAATATATATATATATATATATTTGTTTTCAGTAATATTACATTGTGCAATGTGTCTATCATAGTTTGGAGGTCACATATATTTATGTGTTGAATAATATACTTTTATATATTTAAAGTAGTTGAATAGGCCTATTAAATGTAAATTATGAATCAGAATTTCCTTAACTTCTTTGGATTAAGGTCTATGCCTATGGCCTATATTTTTGTATATGTTTTGGGAAGGTTAAATAAACGATACCATTGTCAAATGTAATGAGAGTTTTATAAAGTGAACTCCTTAATTTAATCTTTCATACCGATGACAATCTCAAGGGCAAACGTGATGAAGCCAGCCTGTTTACTGGACGACATAAATGGATCAAATGAATGGGAAAGGACACAAAGATATGGTTAAGGAATTGTTTTCAATTGGTGGATTGACAAACAATAAGGCCATTACTGTGTGACTCCATCCACAAAGTTATTTCGATGAATGTGTACGTGTCCATCATTCTCCATACATGTCCATTGGGACAACGGGAATCAATTATGGAAATATGGCAGGAAACTACATAAAAAAAACCGTATTCAATCAATACATTAGAGACTTGCAGGCCCAGAGGGTAGTGTATTATAAAGATGGTAGAATGACTTGTGCGTGGTGACGTCATGACTGTCATTCTTCGGAATAAGCGTGTAGCTCACTGATAACTGGCTGTTGTGACCTGGATCGATCATTATTACAAGCGGACAAACCTCCCCCCGCCTCACTCGTGCATATTTCAGATGTTGAGGGATTATCGATACTGTTTCAACAATGACCTTACTCTTCGTTAATGTAAAGTCATTCTAGGGAACTTTCTAGGTTATGTCGCGCGGGCTTTATAAACAGAGATCATCCCGGTGTGGATGTTTCGATTCACGATAGCTAGGTTAGCTTCGCGCTTCGTTGCTTGTTGCTTGACAGTTCAAGGGTTGAAACCTCGACAAACCTATGAGCTTCAAAGTTTGCAGCACTAAGACTCAAGAGGAAAAGGGGTTTTCAAAGTAAAGGCGAGGGGTGAGTTCACTTATCACTACACCATCAGTACACTACACGCCATCAACAGTTCCAGTTGTTCTTCGTTCTGCCGTTGTAATATAGAATATATCGATAACTCGATCAGTTATCGGCAGAACACAGAGCACAGTAAGCTATCCCGTTGTATAGCTTACTGTGCTATCAATGCCAACAGTAGCCTATTGGATCTCGTTTAAACTATCAAGTGTTCTGAGTCAATTTGGTAAGCGATGGATTTGTTCTGTGTGAGATCTGTTGGCGGTTATTTTATTTTTTGTGTGTGTCACGAGTGTCTGCACTGTCCTCTGTCCTCCGCTGACCTGATGTCAAAAGTGTTCGTTTAAACACATTATTATATTCCACATGTTTCTCGTCACTCAAGTACCCGAGCCAAGCCCCACTGCAGTCAGAGAGCTTCGATCTTAAAATGGATCAGTGGACACAATGAACTGACTTTGTAAAATTGAAGCCAAGATAAAATTGTGATTGAGCTGTTGAGTGCAAACTTATTTGCAGCGATCTAATCCAATGATAATTAATTTTTGGTTAAACGGCTTGAAGCTATGTGTGTGGACAAACATGACATCGTTTTCTTGATGTGACTGTTTGACTTGTTGCCATTCAGAACCATGTCTGAGCATGACTGTAGGTAACGGTTAGGCCTTTGGTGCAGTCCTATCTTGGCTAACGTTATAAGCAAGGAGTGGTTCAGTGGCTCCTATGTTTCACTATGGTATGTTTGATTAGAACATGTGCTTTATTGAACATTTGTTTGTGTAGTTACATCTAGTCATTTGGATGGGAAGGGAAGAGGTGTGTGTGTGTGTGTGTGGGTGTGTGTTTGTGTGTGTGTGTGTGTGTTCGGGGGGAGGTTAAGGAAAATGCCACTGGATGGAAAGCAGCTGGTAAAGGTTGGGAAACAGCGCTTTAAATGGACCCAAATGTGTCGGGGCCACGCAGCGCCTGCTTGTAATGGGAACTCCTAATGCGAAACAAGGAGGGTTTGGAGGGCGCTGAGGGGGGAGAAGAGCTTTGGAAGCTATTAACTAGATGTTTTGAGATTTAAAGAAATACTTTCCATTTTCACATTAAGCATTACATGCACAATCGAAGGTCAAATGAGCAAGTAGCAAGTAGATGATTGCAAAATAAACAGCTTTCTAAACGCAATGCGACTCTTTTATGCTGGTCTTTTATGCTCTTTTATGCCGGTCAACTCTGTTATAGTTCTGTGTGTGTGTCGTTTTAACCAAGGTTACCAAGGCTAATCGGAGGCCAAGTATATAATAAAAGAAAAAACTCTTACAACACAACCAATAACAAACAGGGACCCGAATGGCTCCCGTTACCTGGGAAGGGAACGGGTGATTCATGGACCTACCCTCCATGTGCAGATGACTGGGATAAGGCCCGGTGTAAAGTGAAACTACAGCTGCTCGCTGTGAACCTCCCCAGGCTGATGAGGTCACCGCTGCGTTTGTTTTTTAAGAAGAGTCTCTCTGTCTCTGTCTCTGTCTCTGTCGTTACAGTATCAACACGATCTCCTGGTAATCCGACACCTTGAGAGCCGTGTCTGTAACGAGAGCCCACGGCGCTGCTCAACAATGACTCCTGCAATTACTCGGCTGCACACACCCCTCGGTGGAGGAAGAGAAAGGAGGAACAAATACGAGCGGTACAGTAGAGCAGCCGCATTCTTTCCCACAATGCCGCAGCAAGTCAGGTAAGTCGAGCCAGTGAGGT
>OMKX01068834.1:5763-16194 GCA_900302425.1 Brosme brosme
CCTAAGAGACCAATGAGAGCGGAGTGGACTCCCGGTCCCTGAACACAATGCACAGTGTGGTAGCCGTAGACTGGATCCCAAGTCAATGAGCCCTTGGGCCCGAGAACACCTAAACAGCCCCCACACCCCCAAAACACACACATACACACACTCACAGCCGGTTCCAAGCCAGACCTACGCATAGTAGAGGATTCTCATCCATTTATGGGTTTAGGGAGAGAAACAAAACACATACACTAAAAGTGTAGGAAACATCTGTATGCATGACATATGTAGGCTATGCATAAATACATGTGAACGTTTCTTCTAGATTTAGAAGACAGTGTTAATTTGCTCAATAGAAAAACATTACACTTAACTTAATGTTTTTATGGGGCTTCCTTTGCTTTTAGAGGAATCAATAACCACAAATGGAAACGCTTTACTTTCATTTCAATTAATTCATTCAAGGTCGGTCAGACCCTTAGGCAGTTCCATTAACTTAAAGTAAAATGTGTGCAAATGACCTCTTCAGTGGTTTCAATATGTTGACGTAGAAACGAGAATTTTTTTTTTATGTCAAAGCAAACACATTGTATTACAACCTGGGGGACTGGGTGAACGACTCTGAGAATCATCCCAAGCAGATGCCAATCAAACAGCATTTGACACAGACTCAGCTGTGTGTTGGTGGTCCAACCACATCACACTAGAGTGCCTACCGATGATCTATTTTTCCTTCACCCGCGGGCTGTACAAATGTAACGTGTTGATGCTTGAAACCTTTGACATAAATAATCATAAGGCTAATACATAATTCATAAATCAATGATGTGTGGCAAGTCAGTCCAAACAAAACAAAACGAATCACAAATGCACTTTTGAACATGGTGATGGGCGCCACTCCACTCCTGCCCTCACGTCACAACTACAGACGAAGTTTGGTAACAGAGAAACTACTCACCCTGTTGAAGGCTCTGGGCAATGTCCCTCCGGAGTACGCTAAAGTTTTGTAGTTGTACACTTCCGAGGAATTTGGTTGCAACTCCACAGTTTTACAACTATCTGATTTTGATGAAGTAAAATAAATGTCATTATCCTGAGTTGATGGTCCACCCTGGGGATTGTTTGAATTGACCTTCTTCAGCCTCCTGAAAGTCATTGTTGTGCTCCTAATACGGTCCACTTGTAAAGATACCAAGTACAGACAAATAAGTAAGTATGTATGTTCTCGCTCAAAATGTGCTGAACTTCCCAGAGCAGCGCCAGTGTGGTTGTGTGAGCAGCAGCGTGTGTTTGAGCAGCTGAAGTGCTCCTCCTTGTGATGCGCTCGGGGGCGGGGCCTCTGAGATGGGACTACCTACTCGCCTCATCTGATGATGATGTACACACTTTGCATGTAAACATTTCGTGCTTTCGATGAAAAGTTTGTATTTAGAAATTTACAATTGATAGTATATATTTCAAATAACATACAAATAATAGTGATCTGGAAATTACATCTGATTCATGCATGAAACAAATGACACCAATAAAAGGGTTACCTAACCCTTACCATAATCATTAGTTACTGAAAAATAGATATAAATAAATTACAACCAAGCAAGTTTATCATGGTTTATTAAATCCTTGATTCAGTACTACATTATAATATCAACATTCTCAATAATACTTGAAAAAGCTATGGCAAATTAAAGCATTTAAACACAGACAACAGTTTACAGACCGTTTTAAATAAAATGTTTTGAAAAAATATATAAATTATGAGTTAGTAATGAACACATTCAAACTAACTTAATGAAATACAGCATGGCATTGCTGTACATATGCACATTCAAAGCGGTATAGACATCTATAGGCTGCGGCATCGTATAGGCATCTATTCTGTGGTAAACCAACGTTAATTACTACCCATTCCTGCCATAATCCAGTTGCACCGTAAGTATCTATATGAATCTATTCAAATGAAACATACAAATACAATTCTAAAGGAAGTTAATTTCAAACCAAGTAAAGATCAGCGACAACTGAAACTAAAGTTAACCTTCTGCGATTGAGGTTGACTTTAAAGGTACACACTCCCAATTATTTTTCAAGCGAATCGAGTTATGCTAATTTGGCAATACTAGCGGTTCAAACTCAACTCCAATGATAAAAGAGGTAGGCTATTCTAAATGTCCCCTCCGAAGTATGTTCCCACTACATTAAGAGCATGTAGGTTAACTGAACAAATCATAAACAACAGAGAACTTTATCAAAAGGCACAAACAATGGCACATAAAGCTTGCTAGACGTTTTGCTTTCATCTTTCAGTTGACAAAGTAATACTTCAGATGGTCATACAGGGTTGCGGTAAATGTGTCGTACATTTGTAAGGAATTAGGGGGTTAAAATGAAACCACAACAGAGAAGTCAAATTTGGTCAAAATACTATCTCCATGAAGGAAGACCATATACATTTCTAAAAGGCCACATTGACATGATTGCATTCATAACTGGCTTGTCATGCTTAATTGATTCTGTATGATAGGAGCAGGGGAAGTTCCGAAGTGCATACGTACTTTACAACACTGCATTCAACGTTATGTATTCAGCCTAAACATTCAAAACAGAATTTTACCAAAGAGAAATATTTCAGCCACTGGTCGGTCAGTATGTAATAGTCACCAATGCGATGGCATTTATTTGTAGCTGAAAAAGCTGGAAGACTTGGCCTGGGGGGCCATCAGCATGTTAGCTTGATTCTTGTGTGTGATGTGAATCTAAAAAGGGAGAAAAAAACAACACAAAAAGCTATTCAACACAATACAATAATACAAATACAAAGAAATACAAATGATGTTTATGTTCTCATGGTCACAATATCTGAAATACCTGTGGACTCTAAACACCTTCTACAGAGCCTTAATGCTACATGTTTGTTTTGGTACATTCAGTAGCAACAGGCCATAGGGAGCACAGGGGGGCAATCTGTGGTGTCAAAAGGGCAGCGGCCACACCTTAGTAGCTACGCCGCGGCCACACCGTAGTAGCTACGCCGCGGCCACACCGTAGTAGCTACGCCGCGGCCACACTAGCTACGCCGCGGCCACACCGTAGTAGCAGCAACAGCGCGCTGTAGCAATCTGAGTTGCGGTATGCCCTCATAGTTTCATGGTTTGTTTATTACTACGCCGCGGCCACACTAGCTACGCCGCGGCAACACTGTAGTAGCAGCAACAGCGCGCTGTAGCAATCTGAGTTGCGGTATGCCCTCATAGTTTCATGGTTTGTTTATTACTATTTTATTAGTATATATGTATATACCGGTATAATAAAAAAGTTTTGATCTGTTTAGGTCATAAAGTCCCATAAAGCCATTTTTTGGTCCCAGTCCATCCCTGTGTACAATGGTTATGTCATGCATGTGTTTGCTATAGTGGATAATAAAGCCATGTGTATTTGTTTCTGCTACAGGACTTACCGTGCAAGGAGGCTGCATCCAAGGCTCTCCATCGATCTGCATGGGCAGGGCCTTGGTGGTCCTGTGACCGTTAGTAAGCATTGAGAAGGATGAGCAACAAAACAAAGAATGAGTAAATAACAAACCAATTGGTAGTCACCCCTCATTTGCATTTGAAACATGATCTGCCAAAAAAGAGCACACTTCTATTATGCCAACCAGAATCTAGGATCATGATTAGCAAGTGATGAAAGTCAATGGGGCCAGCCATTGGCTCAGCGCCCAGGATTACATCACCCTGACAAGTCTGAACATGAACGTGAGGGGGGCGTCCTCACCTGATGGTGATCTGTGAGGTCTTGGCCAGCCTCACCGCACTCTTCATGCCTGTGTATATCTGACCCATTTCAATGACCCCCTCGAGCCCGACCACCTCCAGCCTGAGATCGCTGAGGTCTGAATGCAAAGGGAGGAGTCATGTGACACACGTCTACGGCACAAACAGATACGATGAGTCAGACACTTTGTTTATGAAGTCCCTGGTTACCCGAATCCAAATGGGGGAACGTGTTCATAAACTCAAGTTGATGTTGTCATTAGCAATCCATCAAAGTTTGATCAATTGATAACATGGTATGAGCAGCTTGATTGACATTCACCGGGTCCAACCGTGTCCAAGCGCCGAACTCCATAGGGGTTGAATTCAGCATTCTATATGGTCACTGATAGTATTTGAAAATATGATTTAATTACATGTCATTTTTAAAAGCATTGACAAAGTGGTTCTGAATGTGTCGGTACAACCAGGAAGGACATTGATCATTTAATCAATTTCATTTCAACACCTGACCAGAGACGTTCATCAAATTGTCTTCAGGAGGACAACTGAATCAGCAGCATAATATTCGTCTACTTCTGAGCTCACAGTCCGAGTTCGAGCCACGGTGACCCGGTTCAGATACCTTGTGTGGTGACCTTGAGGACTTCTGGGTCAACGATGACCTCAGGCTCCTCCTGGCCCGCCGTGGTCTTCACGTCCCCCTTCTTCATCTCCCCCCACAGGTTGGAGCCGCCGTGCATGCTGGGAATGTTGAGAACTGCGATCCCCTCCATAGAGTGGCTACTCAGGTCTAGAGGCCTACCACAGCACTGACAACACACACATTCACAGAAAAGTGAATGAAACGCCATTTGAACAAGCACTACCGTCTGACTGAGGACTTTTTCTACCATGAATATTACTGGTAAGGCACCATTTTGTTTTCTTACCTCAATTGTCATACACTCATTGACTTTCTTGCAGGATGCAGAGATTGTTTCTGAAGTGGCAAATTCAAAATACCACAGCTTATTCTTCATTCTGTATCCGTACATAAAACAGGCCGTGCAGTTTAGTGTTAGTATTTAGTACTAGCATTTAAGTCTCCTCAAATACTGTGCCAAATGTTAACATGAGCCACCAAGTGGCTTTGCATAATTATGCCTGGTCAAATATGACCTTTTAATTGCTACGAGTGTTAGAAGTGGCCAATAAAGCAGAATGAACACTAGTCCCCTGGATTGGTACTGGAACTCAGAAACAGATTCGGCTGCAAGGCTGGGTCAAAGAGCACAGCTTTAAAAAACAAAAAGTATGATAATAATAATTATAATAATATATTAGTAATATAATATATAATAATATTTATAATCAGTCATATTTTGGAATACACTTAAATACAGTTCAAACTGACATGGATAGAAACATGTTTGCAAATGTCTTTCAACTGTATTTAAAGCACGATTCAGAAAAGACCCCAGACATGACATTCAGTGTGGGTAGCTGGTCAACATGGGAGGAATGTATGCTTGATCTAGATGTATAATCTAGAAAGAACTTCACAGGAATTTCATGCTAAACAGCACGTAGGTCAATGGGAATCATCAGTGTGTTTGCACATAGGCGAATATGAGCACGATTCCTGGTTTAAGTATGTCATGTTCTTGCCCTCACCTGCTGTTAAACTTCTGAGGATGTTTCTCCCTCATTGTGTGGAATCTGTGCGCAATGGAGGCGTCCTGTCAAACAAAAAGAAAAAGCACAATGATAAACACAATGAGAGATGGGACAATCTGGAGGCGAGAGAAGGTAATGGATTCCCCTGTTCCTGGACTCACCACTCCGATGGAGAAGTAGTTGTTGATGATCTCGTAGGGCACGGGGTCCCCCGCCTCCTGGTCCTGCTCCGTCACCACCTGAACGCTCCAGCGGTCGATGAGCACCGGGGTGCTGCCCTCCAGCTCCTTCAGCACCCGGCTCAGCTCCACGCCGTCGTAGCCTAGCGACCGGACCGCCGCCGCCGCGGAGGAGGAGGAGGAGGAGGAGAGAAAGAACTACGAATTAAAACACACTTGTCGACACAGTTAGTCTTTGGGCCTTTGTTCCATTTGGAAGGGAGCACGCACACATACATGTGCGTGCACACGTGCGCACACACACACACACACACACACGCACACGCACAGAAACACACACACATCTTTGAAATTTCAAAGCAGTTTGTTCATAGTGTCAAGACGTTTTTTTCACCTCCTCCCCATCGGAGACATCTTGCGAGGTCATTTCCTGTTCCGAGAGGGAGCACAGCTACAGGTGGTCGTACCAGAAGGTTTGCTTTGTCTAAATGGTTGATTGGGAAAAAGAGAAAAAGGGCTAATGCATCAGGATCATTTGTTGCATAATGTGTTCTAAAATAAAACGTTTTTGTAAGTGTTTAAGTGACATGGAGTACCAGTTATATCAGGGTTCTCCCAAAATTATGTAATATTGGCCTGGGAACCAGACAATTCTGCAAGCTCATATTTTTCTACGCATTTGCAAGTTGACGTGGTGAAGAAAATCCTGTGGAGAACCCTGAACATATTACATTAAATTACACATTAGTACCCCCTGCAGGTAAACCGGAGTCACTGCAGCAACAGAGTCACTGGCCAAGAGCACATCAACTACAACAACACATTCTAATGAACTTATTATTAACGTCTGCATCTGTGCTGCATCATGTACAGCCGACTATATGTGGTCGGTATATGTATATGTATATGTATATGTATATATATATATATCTATATGTGGCACGTGCAAAAACAGAAGCCTGTTATAAAGTTATAATAGCTCAATTAAATGGCACTTATATAAAATATATACCATCAAGTGATCCATTATAATTACCGGACGATACGTTAGATGTGTAAATTAATTATATAGAAAATCAATAAATACATGAGCTAAATGAATACTGTATTCATTTCTCACCTATCGCATCCAGAATCCAGCCCACTGTGCCATCTCCCCCACACACCAAGATCCTGTAGTCTTGCAGGTTTCTGAAGAAACTCAGTCTGAAAATATATTTAATAAAAACAGGGTATTTCAAATAGAAATGGAAACTAAAATAGCATTCTATTTTTGGTATTAATAGGGGCTTAAGAGATAGTTTGTTCCACAAATCCATTTAGTAATGTGGTTCATCCGTGAATTTAGAATTTACTTTAGAAAACGACACCATAGTTTTGAGTTGTGATAACGTTAACAATTTAGCTTAGCATGTGGCTAATGGCTCACCCTGGTGCGGGTCCTCCGTTCAACAGGTTGAAGACCTGCCGTGGATTCAGCAGGTACTGGAACTTCCTCAGCACCCTGACGCAAAGCAAGTAAAGGAGTCAGGCAACCGCAAAGGAAGTCAACCTTTTTACTTAAAATCCAGATTCAACATCAATAGACTCCGTGACTCACTTTTCGCCCTGTTTCCCTCCACTTTTAGGGTTCACAAACACCAGGAGAGGATGGGTGTTGGCCACTGGGCTGATCTTTACCATAGAGAAGCAAAACCGTCATGAGTTATACGCCAGCCAAGCAGCCCCCCCTGTCTACGTAATAACGAGACAGACAGGTTGTGACAGCACAAAGGATCCATCCGGTCTGGATAAAAAGACACAAGCCCCCATCCGCGAGGGATGAAAAAGACGTGACATGACCCGCCAACAAAGGCGGTTCTGAGGACCACAGAACCGCAGTCCAAACATAGCTTTGAAAACTGTGTTCTGTCTGTATGTATTATATAGCCTACAATATATTAAGTAGGCCTATACCATATATATTAAATGTCTCACAAACGATTATGTCTCTCAAATGGGTGATGTCTCTCAAATGGGTTATTGGTTATTGGCCCTCGAGCGCATGTAAGCGGGTACCAACGAGGCACTGGCAGCCGCATGGGCATCGCACTCTCACCCCTTTTAGCCCTTGTCCGGATGGGGGCAAACGAGTGGTTGCTAATAATTGCTGTGAGTTATTCATCATTACTCAGCATAATCAGTTCCCCCCCGCTGCAGTCTGTGATGTGGGCGGTGCCGGACATGAACGGAAGGATGCTATCGGACACCTCCAGGGACAATCTACGGTTCCTTACGGTACCAATGTGACAATGGCACAAGTTTGTATTGTTTCCCCCGGACCTTTGTCATGGCCGACAGTATCCATGACAAAGGTCCAGGGAAGAGTGTGTTGTCATGGCTACTGACAATACACTGTCACCTGGGCGGTTCCGAGGTAAATGCACAGATGTACCACGGAGCTATTTGAATACCCAAAACTATAAAGGAACAATTTAATTTAACATCACATGTTGCAGAAGTCTTCACTCCATATTCCCTGAAATATCCAGAGTTGTATGGTCATACTGTACCCTGAAATATTATAATACGTACCCAGTTGTCAAAACATAACCACAGCATCAATTCTTTGTAACATATAAGTATTGGTACATGCTGTACTTGTACGATTACACCGTAACTCTGGTGAAATGAGGCTGTACGTCGCGGGCTGTAGTCTGAAGCGTTGACCCCGCTACTTTGGCGTCTCACACACATCTACTAGTGTCCAGCAAACATGAGCTGATCAGAAAGAACTGTGGTGATGTCATGGCCAACAGACAAACACACAGGCTACGGGACACACCCCAGATGAAACAAATAACTTTCATCAAATGTACGACAACAACAGATGGAGGGCTTTAGGCAGAGTCTTGTCGTCACACAAAATACCTCCTTTCTTCTCAATCTGTACTCGGTTAAGGTATTTGGACCATTGTTAAACTCTTTTGGATTGAATACAAGTTTCAGCATGATCCCAACCAGAAAACATAAAGGCCAAAGGACATGTCTGTAAAAATGTTTTTAATAACAACATTTTGACACACAGGCATCCCCAAAATGAAAGTGGTTTTGCATCTTCTCATTCACGACAAGATCACAAAGCACACATAAGCTTTTTTCCTCCTCATAAACTCCAGTCTGGTGCCAGAGGAAGGGGTGCATGTCTCTACTGTGTACAAACTGGAGTTTGGATCTCCTTCGGTTCATACGTACCCAGGGTGCATGTCTGTAGCTAGCGGATATTCAGAGCAGAGTGCAGGTTAATGCCAGACAGCTGCCCATTTGTCATCGCAGACTATGTAGGGTGGACTGCTTGTTTGTAAACTCATTGTAAATGACTTTGAATGAATCACAATGATAGTTGATGAATGCAGATCCCTGCGGATTTAACAGTGTTGTGCTCGGCTTATGCACACGAGAAAGGCGCTGATCGCTCTGTTCTTTCTACTCTCCCACGACGGGCCATCCCGGTGACACGCCACCTATTATCAAGAGCCCTCGCCCTGTCCCGGGATGTGCAGCCATGACGAGTTCCCCTGTTGGGACCTCCTCCTCTATCGTCCGTGCCGTGGGCCTTGGATTGTGTGGGGACAATACCTGCAGCACCTGGCCGTCGGGTGTGGTGTTGAGCTCAGATTCCTCTGTGGACGCTGTGCAGCCATTCTTCACCTCTCCTCGCCTCTCCTGTTCACAGACAAAACACGATTGGTCAGATCAGCCAGCGTTTGCGTCTGGAGAGGAATACCAGTGGTGTGCTTTGGGGTCGATATAAAGACCCCTGGACCCCCTCAATAGTGAGCATCCTAGCATATAAATACCCTCAATAATGAGAACCCTAGCATATAAAGTCACTCCATAGTGATCATCAGAGCATATGTACACACTAAATATAAAGCATCCTAGCACATAAATACTCTCAATAGTGAGCCTCCTAGCATATGAATACACTCAAATGTGATCATCCTAATATATAAAGACATTTAATCGGGAGCATATCCTAGCATATAAAGACACTCAATAGTGAGCCTCCGAGCATAACAATACACTCAATAGTGAGCATCTTAGCATATAAGGCCATAGTTAGCATCCTAGCATATAAAGACACTTAATAGTGAGCATCCTAGCCTGTAAAGACACTTAAAAGTGAGCATAGTAAATATAAAGACACGTCATGGTGAACATCCTAGAACATAAAGACACTCAATAGTGAACATCCTAGAACATAAAGACAATAGTGAGCATCCTAACAAATAAAGACAATAGTGAGCATCCTAGAACATAAAGACACTCAATAGTGAGCATCCTAGAACATAAAGACAATAGTGAGCATCCTAGAACATAAAGACAATAGTGAGCATCCTAACAAATAAAGACAATAGTGAGCATCCTAACACATAAAGACAATAGTGAGCATCCTAACACATAAAGACAATAGTGAGCATCCTAACACATAAAGACAATAGTGAGCATCCTAACACATAAAGACAATAGTGAGCATCCTAGCACATAAAGACAATAGTGAGCATCCTAGAACATATAGACACTCAATGAGCATCCTAGAACATAAAGACAATAGTGAACATCCTAGAACATAAAGACAATAGTGAGCATCCTAGAACATAAAGACAATAGTGAGCATCCTAGAACATATAGACAATAGTGAGCATCCTAGAACATAAAGACAATAGTGAGCATCCTAACACATAAAGACAATAGTGAGCATCCTAACACATAAAGACAATAGTGAGCATCCTAACACATAAAGACAATAGTGAGCATCCTAACACATAAAGACAATAGTGAGCATCCTAGAA
>OMKX01069395.1:5076-15552 GCA_900302425.1 Brosme brosme
TTTATTTAAATAGTGCCTATTTGTCCCCATAACAATGTTTTAAACCCATTATATAATAACAATATATAATAACAATATTGATAGTCAAGATCACCTTACTTACTGTTACCTTCACATGGCCAAACTATCTAGCCCTAAATACAATTTTTTTTGGGGGGGGGGGGAAGATTCTATAAAATGCATTGATTGAGGCTACCAAATGAGTTTCATAATCAAAACTACACAAATGCAGAGATTAAACACTTTTTATCCTAGTCTTCATTTGGATGAATGGATGTATTCTGTAAGTGCTGTTAATAGGATGGTGTAATTCACACTTCACTAGAGAGAGCAAAGCCCCAATAAAGTTTATTTCATATTTTGTATTTCTATTTGGCAAGTTGTTGGCAACCATACAAATAATATCTAAAATAGACACACCAAGCCATATACACCACTGTATACTATGCACTTTATGGTTTTATATATAACTAGAAAATGCATTTCCTGCAGAAAATAAGGTGAGTGCTGTAAAGGTTGAAAATATGTTTTAATAAAGCCACACATTATAAGATGTAAAGAAATGTTGAATGGCTTAAATCAAGAGAAAACATTTGAACGGAGATTAAAAAAAACAACCTAACTAGGTTTTATTGTAGTGAATTAACATTCATTATTGTATGTATACAGTAGGCTATACAATGACAAACATCAGTTATATATGATGGGCTGTTGCCTAATCAAAATGAATGAATGTGCAAAGAATGGTGTCATTTCAAAAGTCCTTGTAGATGTTAATGTACCACCTGGTGAAATAAATGGAATTCTGAAGAAACCACACCAAAACCAGAGCAGCAGGTTTCAATAACTGATCAATAATGTCTTGCCTCAAAACTGCCCCATGGGGTTTTCAGGACTGATCTAATAAACAAATTATCTGAATGCACAAAAGTAACGTTTATCACCGCTGGACTGAACACGGTTGTAAAAGCAATACCCTGGAGAAAGGTTAACATGTATTTATGAAAAACGACTCTTATCTGTAAGCTATGGCAAAATAATAATCAATGTCAATGTGGTGTGGATCAGAAACAATAAAAGATCTTCAGCCAATCATTAAACAAACATGAATTGGAGTTCATTTATTTTCTGCCCCGCATCCGCCTCTACGCAGAAGCACATCTTCACAGTCCGTTCTACAGTTCTTCCAGAGAAACACCAACACAACGGCTTCAATTCCAATGGAATATCCAAGTGCTCTAACATCTACATTCACACATAGAAAAATAGCGGAAAGGATTTGTTTGTTTTTTAACATTACTTAATTGAAACCACAGGAAAGACTGAGTAGGAAAAACATGTCATAAAAGGTGCTGGTCTTCATTTGGAGGAAACTTCACTGAGCTTGGGCTCTGAAACATAAATGGGTAGTAGAGTGGTTAAAATAGAAATATATGAATCTACAATTGTATTTTTCTTAAATGCATCTGCTTATCATGCATGTCTAGACCATATTCCAAGACAATAGTTTGACATCATCTCCAATCTCTCCCTTGGAATACTTCTATAACAATTAAAACCATCAAATAGGGGTCAGAGATCATGCAGAAAAAACCTTTCGGCTCAAACACCCCAACTAATGGATATCCCGCCCTCTACCTCACCCTTTTAATTATAATACTAACCCCTGGTCTAGTATTTTTTCAGTTACTATGGCAACACGGTTGGGGAACCCATGGTGTGGTCGACTCACCGTGGAACTTGAACTCAGGGAAGGATTCGAGGTCCCCGCCTCCGTAGAGTCTCTGTAGTTTGGTCATCTCCTCAGCCAGGGCTTTCTGATACTCGGCCCCCGCATCCACCAGCCCTCCGCTAGCCCTGGGGTCAAAGGTCAAGAGGTCAGTGTCAGCTTTCACATGCTAATGAGGTACACCAGCTACTTATAAGTGGGAGGTGGGACAGACTTGTGACAAATCTTGTTGCAATCGACTTGAAACTTACTGGCTGCTTGCATTATACGCCCTTATGGAATCCACGAAGAGCTTCTGAATGGGATCAAGTTGTGCTGAGAGCATCAGGGAGAAAAATTTAACAATTATTGAAAGATAAAGAATGGAAAACTCTTGGTTCGATCTGTTGGTAGGATCAGTCTTTTGTGGCTAGAATGAAATGTTTAAATCCAGAGACCCTCATGCACGACACCAGAACCTGGGATAGGGGCAGCTGCAGAGGTAAATAGGAAAGGAGGAAGGTGGTACAATAAAGGTTAACACGGGTTAGAGGGTTGCGGTGACGGGTCATGCTAAACTCTTAACATGTCAAGACTTGTCATTACTTTAAGATGGAAAGGTTACCCATTTCCATCTCATAGGCAGATTTTCTTCTTGTTCTTTTTGACAAAAGAACAGTCTGTGCGCTAGTCAATCCTCTCTCGCAACACATCACAGTGTGATTTCAATCAGGAAGGAAATAGTTCAAAGGAGAGGTTACAGGAATCCAAAACACAACAACTCGGAAAAGTTTGGGAAGGATGGATCATGTTAGTTTACCATGCTACAACCATAAGAAAAACATTACAAGTGTGTGGAAAGGTGTAAGGGGAAGGTGGTTGAAAAAAAACAAAAGATCCAAGTGGCTTGGAAAGGAAAGACGGTGGTTAGGGACATGAAAAGCAGAGGGAATGAGTGGTGCCAAGCATGGGTTTGTTATCATCAGAGTATATTTACAGTTTATCCTTAGCCTATACCCAATACAATTACAGCACAATCCAGAGGGGAAAGAGAAGGGGCATATTTAATGGTGGAGGAGGTGGTGGTGGTGGTGGTGGTGCAGCAGTGTATACCCTCAGACGCTTCAACAGGTTCAGGCTCAGCCGGGGCCTCTGCCTGGACTTCCTCTCCTGCTGCTTCAGCCAAGACCGGCGCAGGATCCACCAACTCCACAGCCTCAGCTGGGGCCGCTTCCACCACAGCCTCTGGGCTCTCTTCTACCGCTAGTGGGGCTTCAGCTTCCACAGCCGGGGCAGCCTCAAGAGGAGCTTCAGCCAGTGCTTCAGCCGGCGGGGCTTCAACAGCACTTTCAGCAACTGGTTCTGGAGCAGCCTCAATAACAGGGGTCACTTCAGCCGCTGGAGCAGCCTCCACAACGGCCTCAGGGGCAGCCTCCATGACGTGGGCAGCTGCTACAGGAGCAACCTCTTCAATGACGGGGGCCGCAGCCTCAGCCACAGCTTCAATGACGGGGGATGCTACCTCAATGACAGGAGCCGCAGCTTCAACAGCAGGGCTCACAGCCTCAACAACGGGGGCCGCAGCTTCTGCCACAGCCTCAGCTACAGGGGCCACAGCCTCAGCTACAGGGGCCGCGGCTTCTGCCACAGCTTCAACAACAGGGGCCACAGCCTCAGCTAGAGGGACTACTGCTTCTGCCACAGCTTCAATAACGGGGGCCGCAGCCTCAACGGCAGGAGCCACAGCCTCTACCACAGCCTCAGCAACAGGGACCACAGCTTCTGCCGCAGCTTCAATGACGGGGGCCACAGCCTCAACGGCAGGAGCCACAGCTTCTGCCACAGTCTCAGCAACAGGGGCCACAGCTTCTGCCGCAGCTTCAATGACTGGGGCCGCAGCCTCAATGGCAGGAGCCACAGCTTCTGCCGCAGCTTCAATGACTGGGGCCACAGCCTCAACGGCAGGAGCCACAGCCTCTACCACAGCCTCAGCAACAGGGGCCACAGCTTCTGCCACAGCCTCAGTGACAGGTGCTTCCACAACAGGAATGTTGGCTGCGGGTTCAGCTGTAACAGCGGCGGTGATGTGTTCTGCAGCAGGCTTAGCTGCAGCTGCTGCAGCTTCTGCTACTGCCACCTTGAGGGCGGGGTCCTTCTTGGGCATCTCCACAAAGGTCTTGTGCTGGACTAGTTTCTCTAAATCGAAGTATGTTTTAACAGGCTTTTTGTCTAGGATGAAGGAGAGCACAAGCAGGTGAAGTTAATTTAGCTTTAAATGAATTGTGAGCCCAGTTTGCAAACCAATGAATAATCCCCTATCATTCGTTGACAATTAACAATGAAATTTGAACGGTTTCATTCATTCAACATTTTCAAAATTCAATTTACAATGACAAGCAACTACAGAAACGAAATGAACGGTTAAGTATTGCAGAGTAGAAGAAGAATAGAAGTGAAGATCTCTGTACTGCACTCAAAATTACTATATAAAAAAGGGAGAAAATGACAGTTAATGATTAATACAAAGCCATCTAAAATCCATCATGTTTTTTTAAAGGATGGAAAAAAGCCTTAAAAGACCATTGGGAAAAGTGTGAAGCAGTAAACGGATCACAGAAGAATGCTGTGGAAAAAAGCAAAAAGTCTAACACAATATTAGACAGACTGAAATACAAGCATTAAAAAGGAAAGAAAATGCTTAAGTTTTCCATTTAGGATCCTGATTTGGCTCTTGCCCCTTCCATGTCTTTCCCTTAGTAAATTCCTTTTTGTTTTGTAATAACGGCTTGTCAAGACATTTTGATTTGAAAGTATTACCGTAGAGCTTGTAAAATGCCCCCATACAAATGAATACACCTGATATTGACCATACATCAAATTACCAGATTTGGGATTACAAGTAATTACATCTAGTCCAATGTGTATTGGCAATCTTCTTAAAATCCACATTTGATATTCATCCTTTGAAGATTGTTAAGCTGGTCGTTTCATTTATATCATGTTCTCAGAGTCATGTATTGCACATTATTCAAAATAATTTTGAAAACTGTACACATAATTATAACAACCCATGTATGCCTATCATCGGTTTTCTACAAGTACAAACCTACGAGCATGTTCTATCAAAATGTGTTTAATAGCTATTGCCATAATATTTTGTGAGTTTAAGCTTCAGTCTTGAGGCTTAAACTTGGTGCAAACCTATAAGGAAAATATGCTTAGGGGTCAAATTGGAAGCATGGGAGAAACTGGTAGAGACAGGTTGAAGGTCAAAATGGGGAACTAAGTCAAAGCCTTTCATAAGGAATGCTTATGTTTTTTTAGTGGAAGAGACCCAATGAGATCAGTCATGCTTGTACTTCAATCACTGCCTCACACTAAACGACGAACTGAAATGTTCAGGAGAAGGCTACCTTGGCTGATTTTCTTAATGGGCTTCTTGCCCCCTCCGGATTTCGTGCTTAGGGCTGCAACTGCTGGTACTCGGTTGGGAGACCTGCAGCTCTCAGGCCTCAAACACTGCGAAAACAACATTCACAGACAGTCATAAATATGCATTCATCCCGAAAGCATATGTATCAAAAACACACACACACAAAGAAACACACTGCAATGACAGTAAGGTTTAGACCTCAGATTATATAAGGAGGTTTTCAGACTAGATCTAACCAGTTTCAAACAAAGTTTCCCAAAATAGATGGGAGACATGCGTGGGTGCAGAAGGTATGCTGTTTTGCAAGTATTTCTAATATTGCATCCCTTCACCTTAAAACTAAACATTAGAATGTCGACCATAACGACGCCTAGAAGAAGCACAATCACATGTATTTACAGGCGTTCCTGCAAATCATGCATGTAGCAGGCCTGCAAGCAACAGCGTTTAAGTTACAGGCCTGCTACAGCCATAGCCGTAACGTTACATGCATTTTCCCGATTGCGTGTGTTCTGACTAAAACCAAAAACCAAGGCACAGACATTCCGAGTGAAGGTGTTGCATTCATTTCATTGTACACAATGTTTTATTTGGTATTACCTTCAGAGAGCCCAGCCTTCCCATCCTCAGCAGAGAGGTCGCCATGTTTCTCTGTGCGACTGTACGGCTGTGTCCTTAAATACCAAAGCATTTGTGGTTAGCAAAATACCACCCGGATATTACTACAAAGAAAAACCGTATCAACTCAAGTGAGTAAACTACACGAGGATGAGAATAATGTACCGCTTTGCGTTGAAATCCACTTGCCGACAGCTGACTGAATGGCGCCGGAGGAAAAGGGACGCTGTTGTTTTGAACCAAATCTAAAGGAATTATGTAATATGGGAGGCAATGTCAATGGTCCAGGCTATATGTAAATGCCCAAAGAGAGAAACCAGTTTGAAAAAGTCTGGGTTTGTGGGTTTTGTGCAGCACCCAGTGTGTGACACACACACGTGTCGAGAACGCCCCCTTTTAAGGGGCACCCTGGTGCTTTCTCTCTCTTTGATTTGATTGTAATTTATTTCAAATATGCAAGAAAAACATGTGTCATCAATTGACAGAAACAAAAACAAGGATATTTTTTCCTTTCTTTCTTTTTTTTTTTTTCTTAACACATTTGAAAAGGAGCGGGGAGAAGTATACACAAGTCTTCAGCTTCTCAACTTGCCTATCATTGATTACTTGCCCATTTTATACAAGTTCACTGTATGAATATAACATTTGCATTCAACCGAACTGAACAGATCAATAAAAATGACCTTTTTTGTACATTGTACATTGTGTTCAGATGCACACCTCCGTCTCTGTCCCTGCATGTTGTGTACATTCTGTACTTTGGGGGACGCGATGACGTGTTTTATGTGCGCCACAGCGATGACGTGTTTTATGTGCGCCACGATACAGAAGCAGCACTCCACGTGACTGCGGTCGCATAGCTTTCCAGCAATGGCTACTATCAGTGCTTGTGGAGAGTGGATTGTTTCTACATGTGACACCAAACTCGTTTCTATTCACACCAAACAGGACAGGTTAGTTAGACATGTGGTTGCTTTGCTTTTAGATATCACGCAGAATCAGCTCTATATGTTTTGCTTTTACATGTTATACACCTGGACTTTCAGCAGCCTACCTGTATGGCTGCTGACAGTCATCAGTATAAGTACTGATACACATTCGCATCTCACTTCATTACAGAGACCCATTCGTGTTTGACTGCAGCGCTGCTGAAAAGAAACCGAAGGACACAGAGAGTGACAATAAAAGGTAAGGGTAGTGGAGATGTTTGTCGCCCAAGGAACCCTAATTTATGTCACTATGTCAAGTCATTTTTTTAAATTGCTTGGGGTTTTCAGTTTCATGAGGGTAGACTGATTAATATATGGGATATATATGTCCATGGGTGTTATAGTGTTGCTTATACCCCGATCTCAACGACTTCGCCCTAATAAGTGATGACGGTGGTGCTGATGAGACTGGAAATGACGTGATCCTGGCCGTCGCCGTGTCATCTTCTGGAAGACTGGCAGCTCTCACAGACGACTCAAAACGCCTTGTTCTGTTCCGATGTGACTCTCCATGGCAGTGCATCAGCACAAGGTGAAATATAGCAATGTTCATATTTATTTACCTAGGCCTTAATCACAATTACTGCCTCCAAGGGCATTACAGACCTACCTTTCACCATCCCCTGTAAAGGAACTGTACAGGCATCATCATCATTAATCACATTGTATGTAAAAGCTAATAGGGTGTCTAAACAAAATTGTCTTATCAAAAAGTCTTGCTTCATCAATGTGTTGTCTGACCTCACATGTCATCCCTGCGTCTTTTGGTTTTCGTCTTCCCTGTCGCCCAGGTGGGTGGTGCGGCGGTGCACCTCCCTGGTGTTCAGCCAGGCCGAGGACCAGCTGCTGGTGGCAGACAAGTCGGGGGACGTCTACTCCTTCTCTGTGGAGGAGTCCCATAGGGCCGGGGAGCTTAAGCTGGGTCACCTCTCCATGCTGCTGGCTCTGGTAAGACCTGTCCTCAATGTAATGGACCAGTTATATACTGTCACCCCATGTGGACCCATCAGGACCCAGGGATTACTTCCTGTTGGCCCTGTTTTAAAATCATGGGAGAATAGTTTGGTGCGTGCAATGAATAGCTTGTTGGGGTTAAACGTGTAGATGTTATCATCTGAAGTTAGGATTCTGCTGTTTGTGGAGGATGGATGGCTTGTTGATATTGCTAAAAGCCATTCAGTTTATGCAGGTGATGTGAACACTAGTTCTTAGGCAGATATGGAATGAACACAGCATTGATGGCCTATTGAAGCCCCCTGCAGCTTGTGTTCAGTGGTTTATTACTGTCGTGGAAAAATGTATCGTCATGGTAATATAAAATTATATACAAATTATTTAAAGCTTGTTTACTTTGATACTTATCAATTGAAAGGGCATTTGTATACATTCTCCTTGCAGCTAGAGATGTCTCCTTGCCACTGTAGCCACGAAGTCTGATACTGAGGCCATGCCAATCTCCTGACTTCTTTTGATGTGTAGATTCCTTTAGCTGACTTTCATACTTGCAGACGTTTCCACTTCCCCCCCCATAGTGTATTGTTAATTAACTTGGTCTCTCCCGCCATGGCTGACTTCAGTCATGGCCATTCCTTAACTCTCCACGAAGGTCACTCCCCCTCACCTTGTCTTCCACGGTGTGAAAGTTTCCCTACAAGAATCATGTACACCCATTATCTCATGTAATCATGTACACCCATATCTCAGTCTTCCCATGGTCGTGCTTTCTATTGAATCAAAAACTTTGCTGTCAGGAAGTGTCTGAAAATTAATGATTTACAGTTACTTAACATCTACAACACCTCCTGGTTGCCGTGTATAGAACTCTAGGTCTATATCTTAGCTCTAAAGTTTCTAAAGTGGTAGAATATTGCAACGGACATATGTCTCTTGGACAAGTAGGTCTGGATAAATGTATATCTATTTTTGGAGAACATCAATAAAACTATGTGGTACTACTCAAGATTGTCTCTGTGATAACTGTGGTTCGCTCTCCAGACGCTCTCACCTGACGACCGCTACGTCATCAGCGCCGACCGTGATGAGAAGATCCGGGTCAGCCACCTCAAGTCCCCCTACAACATCCAGGCCTTCTGCCTCGCACACCGCGAGTGAGTCCACCCGTCCACCGCCCGGGTGTTGACACACCTCGCTCCTGCATCCTGTCCTTACTCTACTCGTAGTATCAATAATCATGATGTATAATGTGTCTTCACATCAGGTTGTTACGCAGTCCCCTATAACTGAATCTATGTATCTATCCATCTCTTCATATTGTATCGGATATATTTCCACATTTTAAGATAGCTTTTTAAGCTTATAGCTGCAAAGTAGCTGCGTTTGATCCATCACGTACCACAGAACCATTTCTAAGATGTGTTCTGGGATCTCTCCAGGTTCGTCAGTTCTCTGTTGATCCCTGCGGCCCATCAGGAGTGGCTCCTCTCTGGATCAGGGGTGAGTCTCTCTCAGAACATACCAGAAGCTACCGGGTCTCTGACTCGCACTGGACTTGGCTCCACTAGTCAAACCCCGATTCAGTGATGATTGGTTATTTTGGTCTTGCAGTTTATTCCGCTCTCTCCTTTGTCTCACCCGCTCTCAGGATGGGACTGTGATTCTATGGCAGTATGAATCTGGGCGTGAGCTCCAGAGCTGGGACACCAGGAAGCTGAGGGAAGCCCCCAGCAGCACCCAAGAGGGGGAGGAGGAGGAGAAGGTAAGCCACACTACCCACACCTTCCCCATCACACGGTCGTCTTCTAGAAATGTCTGCCAACTGACTGTAAATACTACAACAAAAACACTTGTTTAACTCCTACCGGTCACATTCACACAAAGCAATTTCTTATTTACAAGACACACGTGAACATGTACATAAGAAATTGCTGTCCACATATATCTTTTTATGTAACCAAGGAGCCTGAGAAGTAAAAGTGGTTTTCACAGGTGAGCATATATAGATAGGCGTGACTGGCTGCATACCGTTAGTACTGTTGGAGCCAGCTTCATATAGCCTAGTGTCCATACTGTAGTGTCCATAAGGGCCTGGGGGTCTTTAAGGTGGGACTATCTGTCGTCTGAGAGATTCCTGAGCAGCCCAGTATGGAAACACCAGCTGTGATGCCAGACATCATGTGATCCTCCTAAATACATCTCTCCCCTGAACTAGCGGGGCTTCAGAACACTAGGGAAATGTGTTGAGATGATTTATCTATATGTTTGGTTTAAAACTAAATATAAAGGTGTGTGTATATTAGGGATGGAAGGGTTCAAGTAAAAAGTCTGAACCGTCGGGGCATGTATGTATTGTTCCGTTAAAAAAGTACATTTTGTACTTATATACAAATGTATGTACAAACCACCTTTCTAATTTTATGATCATTTGAAGTACCACCATACAGTCAAATCAGTGTGTCTTCATTGGGACTTGGGTGGACGTCTCATTGGAAACACGACGTGGGTCGTGTTTCCAATGAGTGCTCGACCACCCAATGAGTGCCGTACGCCCACGCTATACCTTCCAGCACTGCTTCAAACCTTGGCACACATCGCAGCGCCATAACACTCCTTATATTAAACACAGAACAAGACCTAAAATAGGCGCTGCCCGACGGCTTGGCAAGTGTGCGACCTGCTTTACATTGAAGCTCTGCTGTAACCGAGTCAGACAAGAGTAGATCCGAAAGCCACTCACTTCCTCCACACGGTGTACTTAAAATGTGAGAGAG
>OMKX01069947.1:4358-17082 GCA_900302425.1 Brosme brosme
AGCGCATGCTGGAGCGATACAAGGAGCGTCTCAACAAGTGTGTGACCATGTCCAAGAAGCTGCTGATTGAGAAGGTATGTACCGCCACCACCACCATTCATGCCATTGTGGGGATTTATTAATAAATTGCGTTCAATTGAGAACCCAGACTTGATGGGGAAGGGAATTGTTTCAAGTATGTATCTTTTTTTCGTATTGCAACCTTTTATAAGACAAATGTAACAAATGTTGCTGAAGGAACACACTTGCCAGTCGTGTCCGTTGCTGACAGCGAAAAGCCTGACGTGGTACGGAAACTCCAAGGGCTGTTATCCACAGGCGCAGTCCAAAATGCCTCTGGATTGGATTAGCCTACAACCAATCAGAGCAAGGAACGTGTGACACATCAGCGGAAGCCATCCCATTGAGGCATCATTAAAATTCCTCGGAACGCCTCCCATAGGGCGCTCCTCTGCTCAGTCATCGTATTAAACCCTGCCCATATTAGGTAGAAGTAGGGAGGTCCCGATACCACTTGTTGACTTCCGATACCGATACCGCAGCTTTGGCTATCTGCCGATACCGATAGCAGTCCGATACTTTATTTTACTCTTGAACAAATAATAATAATAAACATTTTTTATGGAAGCACTGTGCTCATAATGGCCAATTAGCCACCTAAAAACATCTCACTCAAATGGAGAACAAACAAATGCTTCCCCAGTATATAGTCCACAACAACAGTTGGTTATGAAAGACTGCCACCCTTTATTCAAAGTTTGAATAAAGTGTTTGAATTCAAACACAAAAAAAACAACTGGTACTGCTGTACTTAAAGCGACCAACAGGTTTAAAGTTCAAGCAATTTAAACAGGAGCATTCAGCATTGTAAAAAAAACTAATGCAAAACTATCCCTTACAGTGCAGCTATGTGCAAATCACACTAGTGAAAACAAAATGGCACTGTAAAACATAACTTAAATAAATATGTATAACATTCCAAATAAATAATATAATAACATTAACAAACACAGACCTGCCATATTTCTTTTTAACAATTGTAAAAAATAAAAAAAGTCACTTTCACAGCTGCCGTTTCTCTGTTCTCTTGATCATATTAAGTTTGCTCACATAACCACAACCAAGGGGCACCGGCGGTGGGTTTGTTTAAAAAGTTTAGCTTTTCGGACACTTACAGTATAAAGCCACGGTGTGTGTGGATGGTGAAGCTCCATCTGAGCAGCATTGAGCAGCACGCGTCCGAGTGAGGGTTAGGCTTCCCGGATACATATGGTATAATGCTACTGTGTGTGGATGGTGAAGCACATGATGGGGAGCGGAAACATGCCATGTTAATGGTTGGAGTTTTTTTATTGTTCTTATTTTATCAGCATTTTCAGATAACAAGACATTTGTGCAGTTGCATTTGAACAGCTTGTATATAAATTTGGCATGGAGTGTTGAACATTTGAATAATAGGACGTTGAGTAATATGACCATGCAGTGAAAAAGTATCCATAAATGTGTCGCTAATTCGTGTATTGATTTCTTTTTCTTTTTTTCTTTTTTTTCACATTGTTTCAGTCAAAGCAAGAGAAAATGGCGTGCCGGGACAAGAGCATGCAGGACCGACTTCGGCTGGGCCACTTCACCACCGTCCGACACGGGGCCTCCTTCACAGAGCAGTGGACGGACGGATACGCCTTCCAGAACCTCATCAAGTGAGAGCCTCATTTGCTTCTCTTCCGTCTCCTTCACCCCTCCACCGCTCGTCTCCTTATCTCCCGTCTGCTTCGTCTCTTGCCCCGTCTGTTTTCTCTCTCTTACCGTCACCCGTATATCAGCCGTGTCTGTTTTGCTGCTCTTGTTGATCTTAATTGCGGGAGTAAGATGTGCAAAGGGCTATTTCTGAATTCCTCCTCACCTTGTCTCTCTCTCCCTCCTCGTCTGTCCGCGTGCGTTCCCAGGCAACAGGAGAGGATCAACTCTCAGCGCGAGGACATCGAGAGGCAGCGGAAGCTCCTGGCCAAGCGCAAGCCGCCCTCCATGGCCCAGACGCCACCGCCGAGCCTGGAGCAGAACAAACGCAAGAGCAAGACCAACGGAGCGGAGAGCGAAGCGTACGCCGCCCTTTTCTCTTCTACTACTGCTGCTGCACCCTATTTGTGTGTGTGTGTGTTGTGTGTTGTGTTTTTCATGTATGTCATCACTGCCAAAAACACGCTGTGTTTTTATATCTGCCCTCACAGGTTATCACAGGCAGAGTACCACGAACAGGAGGAGATCTTTAAACTGAGATTAGGGCATCTTAAAAAGGTAGGTGTTTTTGGTCTCCTATTTGTTCAGTCATTCCTAATGTATGGATGTCCTTCTGGAGATGGGGACCTTTGTGTGACACCTGGCTCTTCTCTTGCAGGAGGAAGCTGAGATCCAGGCGGAGCTGGAGAGGCTGGAACGTGTCCGCAACCTGCACATCAGGGAGCTCAAGAGAATCCACAACGAAGACAACTCTCAGTGCGTTGCTTTCATTGTCCGCTGTTCACCGCCTTGTTTTCTACTATAGAGATCCAGTCTGTACTTTACTAGACTTAATCTATGTTAAATACAGTTTAAATTTACTGATGAATACGAGATCAGCTGTATACCACACTTAAACTGTACTAGATGACTGCTTTGTTTCTTATATACATTAGATCAGGTCCATACTAGACCTATATTATACTAGACTTATATTACACTGGTACTGATCTATACTAGAGCTGCACTATATTATAGACCTTATCTATACTAGATTGCTGCATGTGATTCTAATTATATGTGAGTGATTGCGTTTGATAATAAATGGTTATGGTTATTTTTTTTATTCCGTTTCACCTCCAGATTCAAAGATCATCCGACGCTCAACGACCGCTACCTGCTGCTCCACCTTCTTGGGCGAGGCGGATTCAGTGAAGTTTACAAGGTGCGGTACTCTCTCAAAGATGTCTTCCATTCAGGATCACATGACGTCTGCATACACATCCCTTCTGATATGTTTGTGTTATTGGGTTTTTGAGGGGGGAAAAAAAAGGCTGTACTTCTGGAAAATACCATTGTTATATAATCAAACGCGTACTGATATGTCTCGAGTTGCCTTACGTTATGGTTCTAGTCTGAAACATTTCCCTACTTTTCTAAGGTTGTATTGTTTATTTTTTTGTATGCACCCATTCATAACTTCCCTTATCACAAGAGATAAGCAACATTGGATCTTTTGTTTGCTAGACCAAACAATGAACTTACAAGCATGGTTAACATTCTGCCTGAGATTCCTCTGACTATTGTGCAATCATGGGAAGAATTCAACTTCAGTCTCACTGCTGATGACATAATAGTAATAGTTTTAGCAGCTAATGTAACATGTCATCACTGATTTATTGGTTGACCATACAAATACATTCAAAGGTTAATAACTTTGGAGCAAAAGTAGAAGCTATTGTCCAGCGCCTCTGGGTTATTAAAAAAATCCCAATAAGCTAAGAAACCGTCTAATAACTGAATGTTTGTGTTGCAGGCCTTTGACCTGACAGAGCAGCGGTATGTCGCAGTCAAAATCCACCAGCTGAACAAGAACTGGAGGGACGAGAAGAAGGAGAACTATCACAAGTGAGTGATTTGTTTTTCTTTTTTCTTTTACCGAGGGGCCATTCTTTGTCCCAAAGAGTAACGGTTGCAATCAACAAAGAAGGTTGTGCTACTCAGGCCATGTTGTAATGCATTTCAGACATCCTCGACTCTCAGTACATGAAAGATAATCTGGGCTAAAATATATCATGTTTTTTCCCCTCTGTTCCAGACACGCGTGCCGGGAGTATAGAATTCACAAAGAGCTTGACCACCCGCGGATAGTCCGCCTCTACGACTACTTTTCACTTGACACCGACTCGTAAGTGGTCCTCTTCCCTTCTCTCTCGCTTGCAAACATCTTCGGCCAGGTTTATTCACGCATTCCTTAACCAATCACATTGGAACTTTCAGACTTGGATCTACCTCATCTAACCAACCCTACATTGTTTTTGTTCTTTTTTTTGTCCCAGGTTCTGCACGGTTCTGGAGTACTGTGAGGGGAACGACCTGGACTTCTACCTGAAGCAGCACAAGCTGATGTCGGAGAAGGAGGGCCGCTCCATTATCATGCAGATTGTCAACGCCCTCAAGTATCTCAACGAGATCCGACCGCCTATTATCCACTATGACCTCAAACCAGGTCCGCCCTCACTGAAACCCCAGCAGCAATACCCAAGCAAATGCTACAGCTCTGTTATTGAACTAAAACAAGGATTACAAATCAGACTTTATAAATGGTAAACCAACAGCAAATGTTGCTCAAGTAGAATAGGTATTGATTTTTTATTCAGTGTGAGGAAGATCCATTGGCCCGATGCTCAACTCCTATCGGACACGGTAAGAAAGGAAGACAAAACAGCCGTTTAATTGTTGTGATTGTGGTCCAGGTAACATCCTTCTGGTGAACGGGACGGCCTGCGGAGAGATCAAAATCACAGATTTCGGCCTGTCCAAGATCATGGACGACGACAGTTACAACTCTGTTGACGGCATGGAGCTGACGTCCCAAGGAGCAGGCACATACTGGTAAAAGAGCAACTCCATAAGATGTACATCAAGTTAATACGCATTATTTCACAGCGCTGTTGAACACTGGATTCTGATTGGACAATAAGGTTACATTTTTCAACGCCACTGTCTTTTAACAGTTACGAATTAATTCGCTACCATTCCAACATCAACAACAACGGTCCAAAATAAAGTCCCAAAGCATCGCAGACTAATATTTAAATTTCCGCTGTTTAAGTTGATAAAAAACCAATAACGTTATAGATGAAAGTAACTGAATCTAATCGTTGTTTGTTTCTCTGGTATAAGCGGCATTAACCACAAATTCGGGGTTGTAAGAAGCCTCGGCCACATCGCCACCCCCCGTTGTACATTATTTTCCAATTACGGGCCACCCTGTCGTGGTTTATTACTTGCATATACCCTGGAAGATTCATGTTTAGTCATCTAGCAGACACTTTCATCCAAAGCACCTTAGGGCTCCTGCCGTGCCCACTAGGCGACTTTTAAAGTCTAGGCCAATTTCAGCAAGTACACACTATAGGAGGGGTCTGGACGATCAGTCTTTCCTCGCTGGCCGGTCGGTGGTTCACACTAGGAGACTGGGAACATGCAGCGGTACACACATGAGGACTCCACTGTCCAATTATCCGCGCGTTCTCTGAAAACTCGCTTAATCTCGCGGGAACACATCCATTCACATCTGCTGTGAACACACTACAGGATAAATAGCCTGATTTTGTGCCCGATTTCCTCATTATGATGATTTGATGGCCCCCACACATTTTTTTGCCATATTATTCTGTGGTGTGGGGTATGTTCAAATTAGATTTTACTTGGGTGGCACCGATTCTAAATCGCAAATACAAACAATGTTAAAAATGCATAACTATGACTTCGTCCATAGTTCCTTAAGATGTCCACTATGTTTGCGAGATAGCAATTGTGATTTGCAAAAATTGTGGTTTTGACGGGACTCTGTTTTTTGGGAATGGAATCGGTTAGTGGTCTGTGCTGTCTTGGCAAACTCGTTTCCTTCCACACACTAAACTACCAAAACAGTTAAATGTATCTTCATTTATTGTTAGGTGTGTGGTCTTTCAGGTTTTCTAAATTTCAAAAATTGTCTAGTGTGTGCCAGGCATTAGATTGGAATGAGGCCCGCGAGGGAAATTTGTATAACAGCGACCCCTCTATCGACACCTCTCTTATGAACGGCCCAGTCATTTCTACTGAAACAAACGTTTCAAGCACCGTTACAAGCCTGTTTTTCTGCAGGTTAGACAGAAGGACTTGTTGCTCTGGTAAATAGTTACGCAGCCGCTTAAGCCATTTATAAAGGAAGAAAATCATAGCTTTATGTCTGATTGTAAACATTTTAATCTAAGATATCGGAGCCATCCGTTACGAGGAATGGGCTGTTTGTTTCTTCCTCAATTGCTGTTGCCACCTTAATCGCAGATTTCTGTCATAGTCCCTCCAAAACTACGTGAGTCTGGCCCCGATAATCTTGAGGCCCCCCATACCTCACGACCATAACAGCCGATTTCAACCCAGATCACCCTTTATTTTCACCTTTATAATAACATGATACTCTAAGCAATAACTTTTATTCGGATACTTTAAGCCTTCATCTTATCCGATCCGATTTCTATTGCTTTTCAGTTTTTTATCTTCTTCCTTTCAACGCCATATCAAGTTTGGTAATGACGTTAATACAACTTTTGCTTTTTCAGGTACCTGCCCCCAGAGTGCTTTGTGGTTGGCAAGGAGCCTCCTAAAATATCCAGCAAGGTGGATGTGTGGTCGGTGGGAGTCATATTCTACCAGTGCTTGTACGGTCGCAAGGTGAGACAAAGCATTCACATCACAAGATCACCGTGTGAGTTTATCCTACCCTCTTTTTCCCTTGTCTGGGAGCCATATTTGATGTGAGTGTGTTTCCTTCTGCAGCCTTTCGGTCACAACCAGTCCCAGCAGGACATCCTGCAGGAAAACACTATTCTGAAGGCCACCGAGGTGCAGTTCCCCCCAAAGCCAGTAGTCACACCTGAAGCTAAGGTACTGAAATATCTACTTATACCACTCCATACCTCAGACGGAGCACAGAACGTCACCACGAACCAGCTGATGTCTGTCACCAATGTGTACGAGGGACATCACCTGATACAAATTTCCGTCAATCAGAGCACAGAATTGTTGTGCATCTCATGTTTTTCATCTGTGCTCCCTGTGGTTAATTTCTCAACTGCTCCCTTCTATATCAAAAGTATTCTCTTATTCACATGTACATCCGACCTGTCATTTTGATCCTCCCTGCCCAGGCCTTTATAAAGCGCTGCCTAGTCTACCGCAAAGAGGACCGCATCGACGTGCACCAGCTGGCCAGCGACCCCTTCCTCATGCCCCACATCCGCAAGTCGGTGGCCTCTTCGGGGGGCTCGGGCACGGCCATGGCGTCCACCTCCAGCTCCTCCAACAGCAGTGCTTCAAACTGAGCCCCCGTCTCCATGACTGACTGACTGACCTGAGCCATGGCGACGGTGGGGCCAAGAGAGAGGGAGGTGGGGGCATCCGACTCGTCACCCCCCCTCCTCGACGGTGTCCCACCTTGCCAAGTTGAGATGAAGAGAAACGGCCCTGTTGCCGGCAAAGGGGAGGGCTGGTGATGAGGGGGTCACGGAGAGGGCGATTGTGCTAGGGGTTGGCCTCTCAACCCCGGTGCAGCCTCTATCCCTCGTGTCCGACCAACCCACCTCCCCTGCACCCTCTCTCCACCCCCACCGATCAGGGTGGCGTTGGTCTGGGGGTCAAAGCCCTAGACTACCCGGCAGAGCGGGGGGGCCGGGCGCGGTAGCGCGTTTGGTGAGAAGTTGGGGGTTCCGCTTTTGAGATTTTATATTGTTGTTCTAATTATTTCCGGAGAAACGAGAGAGAGAGCGAGAGAGAGAGAGAGAGAGCGAGAGAGAGAAAAATACTTTTTAGAAATGCTTCAGCTTGAACAGATGTCGACGAAAGCCCTCCATCTATACGTTAAGAGACAAACAAACAGGCAAACCTACTACACACACACACGTATGCATGAACTGCTCTGGTCCAAGGTCCATTTGAGCTCCCCATTTTTTTCAGTTCCCCAAAAAAATATTTTGGTTCGTAAACCGCTGAACCAAACCGGGAGTGCCAGTCTATATGCCTGTAAGTGTACAGATCCTAAAGCCTGGTCCTTGTTTTAGTTCCAGAACCAGACTGCTTGTGAAGTGGGCCGGCAAAGAAGCTACACTTCTCCACCCATCCACCCCTTCGCCCGCTCTCAAGTGTCCTCTCGAAACTCCTGTGACCAAAGCTTGCAACTTCCAGTTGGTGGCAGTGTTCCACCGGATCTTGAATGGTTTTAGAGTTCATGTTACTTGATATGAAGTGGAAGATGTTGAATGATCCCTTTTTGTTCATTTTTGTTTTAAAGTCATTTTAAATTTTCGATTTTACCAGTTTCATGGACACCATTATTTTTTTCAAGTTGCCTTCAATGAGAGCCGTTGTTTTAATTGGTCCCTGTTCCATAAACACACTTATTTATTTAGTTATGTTTGAATTTTTCGCCATTTAAATGCAAGGGACTGGTTTACCTAATAATAGTACTGTTTGGAGGGGGAGAGATTGGGCCTTAGCAAAGAATTGCATCAACCATTAAATACTATTGGTTAAAATTTGTATTTTGTGGTCTTGGCTTTTATGTGACGGTAAGTGAATGCAGACAAATTATGGCAACAAATTCTGAGCTAGCAAATAAAATGCTAAAAGGTCGTTGAGCAAAAGTATTATTCAATCTCCAAATGGTATTAATAACCTCAAAGCACACGTACTGACACATTGCGGCTTTAACCGGGAATTTTGCCATCGGCGTTTAACTGCTTGTTTATTTATTCAAATAATGTATATAATATTAATCAAATAGCTTTTATGTATTCGATTTGACATGTTTTTTCATTCGGCGTTAGATTATTACATTTTTAAACCCACCTTCTGGAGAAACAGTTGAGGTTTCTTATTGCTTGGTGTGTCTTATCGGCTGCCCATTTGTAGTGCCGATTATAGGAAAAATAATCAACTAAGAATTTCATTAGGCATTATTTTAATAGGAAATGGTGAGATGTATACCTGGGTCAATTTTGGAATGCGGATAGAACTTTCTTCGCGGCAGATGTTTGAAGTAAAAAGAAAAAAAGCACGATTTTGATGACGCAGCAGCCGCTCCATTCATTCAGCCTGGGAGCTAGGCTGAGAGGATCCTGAATTGTAGCGTTATCCCGGTCTACTGCAAGGCAATTTCCGGTATTTTACTTTATATTAGCTGTGTACGGGTTGTTGTACGGCAGTTAACAGTTCCAAGAATGAGAAAAATACGAATAAGAACAACGGCAAAGATAATTGATTGCATAAGAATACGCAAAAGCAATATCCTAAAAATGTAACGATGAACGGATTTCCCTCTATCGGATGTCCATCCCTCTCGCTCTCGTATCTTGTCAATACCCCATGTAACTGAAAGTCCCGCCCTCTCTCTCGCCAATAACAGTAATTGGGAGTATCCCGGTCCAGGCGTTCCGTCGTGAGAAGAGAACGCTTGTGAACGAGGTTAGCTGGGATTCTACTCATCTGGATCACTGAGACCTATCCGTAGTCTCAGGCCACTAGTGGTCTACTCACTGCTCTGCATGCTCACCGCAGTCATCCGTCCCGAAATTAAAGCAAGTTTAAACCGAGTTTTGAGCATGCAAAATCACGACCGTCCCCGGAACAATAAGGATTCACGCACAACATGGAAAAACTACCAACGTTTCTACAGATGCACTTTATATTTATTGATATTTAGTCTGGAGCTCGAGAGGAGCGTGTCAGGTAAGAAAAAAAAAGTTAAACTGTTCTTGCTGTATTGACTTGCATATTTCAATTCATGGGATTTGATGCTAGCTGTTTTCTGTGTGTTTCAAATGCATGTTTTCTTTCTTTAAATCACGGCAACACACGTAAACTAGCCAACGCTGTTTCCCCGATTTTGATGCTCGGTAACTTATGCCACGAACGAAAGTGCAAATTCTAAGTAGAACCAGATGTGAATAAAGGAGGGGGAGGGTCAGCGCACAAGTATTTTTATTTATTTATTTAGTGTTTATCTACTTTTATATGAAGCCTGCTGACTACTCATTAAAGTTGATCTTTTTGTCTATTTGAGTCGTATTGCCGGATGTTTATAGCACTTCTCCTTTTGGAGCGCCGTAGACCGACGCCGTATTGGGCACCCCGCGGGCAGATGTGACCTTTGCATCCTGTTATAGACTGCAATTAACTCCTGCAATCCAGACCGTCCCTTGTAACTAAAGCTCACAATAAATATTTTCCCAATTATATGCCGGCAAGTCTTTGTCAGTAGCCTAATGGTTACTTTGTACAGAGATATTCTTAAATTAAACAATTGGGGGTTGGCATAATTTGATCAATGTTAATAGATAGACCACATCGTTTTTTGACCGTTGGACTAGGTGAATTAATGACATCATCATGTAAACATAATGTCTGTCTTGGGGCATTTCCCCCTGTAGCCACCGTTATTCCATTTTTTTTAAATTAATTTATAGTTGTTGGAACAGGCTTAGTTTTATTATGTATCCTTACCTGAACACGCATTGTATGGCTAGAATACAATTAAGTCATATTAAAATGGTGGTTGGCTGGTAATTTCCCCTTAGACCTTGCGCAGTTTGGCCTGCTGTTTTTAATGTGCAAAATAATGTTCTGCCACTCAGTCAGACAGATTATCTGGCCCATCTGTGCTGTTGCAATTATCTCCTAATGAAATAAATAATTGGTGAAATGCAATGGGGAGATGTGATTTTGACGGAAGATAGTCGAGGCAAGGTGGTTATTTTGAGCTGGTGTTTGTGTTCTTTACAATTTCATCCAGTGAAACATTGCAAGTCCTATGACGTGACATTACAACTTTCATTGCATTGCGATGACATCACAGAAAGTCTTTGGTTTTCTGATATTTAGCCAAACCCATTCTGCCGTCCCCTGGCCATCCTGTCCGATGCACAACAGCTAGGATGGGATTGTGCTTTCCATTGTTTATTCCGATATGGACCACCAGTCGATAAGGATGTGCAGTTCTAGGTCACACCGTCCACGTTTCAATTCATCCAAGTTTTGCCTGCCAAATATCCAACAAAAGTTTTCCCAAGGTAATCTATCCACCTCAAAGTCAATTCTGAACAGCTTTATAAATACAAAAAATCAGATATAAACCATACTGTTTTGGTTATCTCAGAGAGGCTCATACATACTTACACAGAAGACAAAGTAAGTAAGCCGGCTGGAATGTCCCGCCTGTTTGTTAGTTGCTATTTTAGAAAACCAACTTGTTAAATGACTCTTTTAAATCTCTGACATCTGTCCAAATAAAACAAGTAGGAAAAAGCTTCTAAGTGTTTCAGTCAATATTAAGATATAGATAAATTGAGTGAGCGAAATAGATAGATGAAGGATAGATAGATAGGTGGGTAGATAGATAGATAGAAAGATGATAGGTTGGTAGATAGATAGATAGATAGTTAGATGGATAGATAGGTGGATGGATTGATAGGTAGATAGATAGATAGATGGATGGATGGATGGATTGATAGGTAGATAGATAGATAGGACTTTTATTAACGGTTATAAACGGAATAGTCTTGGTCCAATTCTGATGTGTTAATGTTAATGTTAATGTTATTTATGTCAGCATGTTCCTCATTTTGTGTTTGAGACGAAAACAAAAGTATAAATATGGCACAACAGTTGAGTCCTGCAACTCTGCTGAGTCCCCTGCCCTTCCGGCCTTACTTCCCACTTTACCAACCCTGGCGTCACGTTTCAGTGAAAGCCTGGAACAGGAGTCGGCTTGGTGCGGAGGGGAGCAGGGTTTCGGGGAAGCTCAGCCCTCTCTTGGCTGCCCACGCTGGCTGTTCTTGGCTGCCGGTGTTAGCCTGAAAAACAGACTCGTGCACAAAAAAGAAAAGAAAAGACAGGAAAGAAAGAAGAACAAAAAGTGTGACAGAGCAAGAAGAAGAAGAAGAAGGGGGCAGAAGCAGTTGAGCTCACAGCAAGGGGGGAGGTTAAGTTTCACACG
Organism: Brosme brosme; assembly: GCA_900302425.1. NCBI lineage: Eukaryota > Metazoa > Chordata > Actinopteri > Gadiformes > Lotidae > Brosme > Brosme brosme. Next base: position 16,117 of record OMKX01069947.1, read on the forward strand.
GCAGACACAGAGGTTTAAAATCGGAATTCTGGAATTCGTAGCTCGGTGCTCCCGAGAGGCTTTTCCAGCCAGATCAAGGCAAAGCTGTTCCTTTCCTCTCAGGAGTTTCAAGCCACACTCTACTTGCCTCTTTTATCACCTGGCGGCCATCTTGTTTCTAAACACAAGCAGGGTGATGGAACTGAATGAGAAATTTAGCATTCAGCTCCATCACCCTGCGAGCGTTTGGATGCAAGATTGAACCAAGATGACCACTAGGTGAAAAAGTCCCTTTCTCTCTTGTTTGACTTTAAAACAACAAAGTGACAGTAAAAGCAGCACCAAAAAAAAACACAGGGTGCGTGCGACTCTGGCACGCAGTAATTATGTCTGATTACACCATGAAAGGCTCTGTGTGATGCTCTCCAGCCATTGTCTTCCGCTGCTTCAATTGTAGACCCGAGAGAGCCGACGTGGGTTGTTAAGGATGCACACACACACACACACAACACTCACCACAGCTGTGGCGTGTGTGGCAGTGCAGAGACTAGAGCGGGATTACAGGACATGTAATCACGCAGCAGAAGATCTATCGCCTGCATTGTTTAAAACTGAAGAAAAGTGCGAACGTCACCAGTTTGAAATATTAAAGTTGATCAAAGGAGAGTTGACTTCAAGGGGCCGGGGCAGGGGTGCGGGTCTGGGTGGGGGGACTGTAGTTTGTGGTTCCCACGCCTGTGTGAGTGTGGGATTAAAGTGTCCCTATTCATTTTTGAAGTGCTCTGCTGTCTTTGCACCTACCCCTGCTCCAGGGCTTTTGCAGTCGCCCGGGGAGTCATGCGTGCAAAGTCTTAACTTTCCCATCTCCGATATCTGACCACCAGATAGAGAGATTTCCGTTTGTTTTGGAGGATTTTTTTTTTATTATTCTGTCGGAAGTAGCTGATCGAGATGGATTGTTGTTGTGGCGGCTGTCTCTTGTCTTTT
>OMKX01070385.1:4925-16036 GCA_900302425.1 Brosme brosme
CCCCCCATGTCTTACCTTCCTGTCTATCTCACTCTATCATAAAGCATTAAAAATGCAAAAATAAATAAAAATATATATATATATTTTGATGGTTTTGTGTTGCTCAGTCCATTGAGGAGCTGGAGAAGGAAATGCTCAACGGTCAGAAGCTGCAAGGACCAGCGACGGCCGCCGAGGTTAACCACATCCTGAAGCAGAAGAACCTCATCGACAAGTAAGTGACGGGCCAATAGCAGACACCCAACACTGACAATTTTGAAGTCTCTAGTTTAGGACTTTGGGACTATTTTAGTACTCAACAGTACAACTCTCTCTCTAGGTTCCCACTGTTCAACGCGGTGTATCAAATCTGCTACCAGGGCCATCCGGTCAAAGAGTTCATAAGCTGTCTGCAGAACCACCCGGAGCACATGTAACACCTGACTGAACCAAGCGCCTTCTAACTCTGTGAGAGAGAGAGGGCCGTCGAGCGCACCTCATCTGTAAAAACTGTTCAAAAAAGATCAATTGGATTTGAACCACTGCCATCTAACTCCAGCTAGGTCGGCCCAGGTGAGAGGAATATCTGGTTCCTCGTGAAGGGTTTGGATGCATCAGTCTTCAGCATATTGAGCTGTGGCTAAACAATTTTCTCCTGCCAATATATATATCTATATATATATATATAGATAAAGATATATATATATATACTTTTTGTATTAACTTTTTCAGTGCTATTGATCCGTCATCTCATCCCTTCCCAGTACGGGGAGTTGTTGGGAACACTTTATTTTTCGTTCGTATGTTCTTTCTCTCAAGAGAAGATCTTAATCATTTCGATTTAATCAAAATGCATGTTTTATTTTTGTCCTGTTGTGACGTCCGTGACTGACTGTGTACATAAAGCCTTACTAAACATAGCTAGGACGTTGCTAGCTGCATCACCTGATTAGCAAACCAGATTAGCAAACGGTTCTTGTGTTCTGAAGCAGGAAAACATGCTTTTGAATCGACTCAAGGGTCAAGGGGCAGTTAAACCTATTTTAACTCAGCGCTTGAATGGGTTGAGTCGGGGTATAGAGATTTTGAAAAGGGCAAAGCATGTACTTGGATTATTGTTTTTCTGTGGGAGGGAAACTCCAGAATGTGTCAAACCCCGTCCAATTAAGTTTGTATACCTCATTTTGGTTGGCCTGCTATTGTGATTTGCTGGTGAATGTGTTTTGCTTGTGTATCAACGCGTATTGTGTAGTGCATTTGTGAGTCGAAGGGTCCCAACTGTATGTCTTTTAACTTCACATAGCAACTTGCAGATATGAAGTGCCTTACAAATGCATCGTTGCTAACAGTCTTTGGTTGTTTCTCTGCTTTGTGAATCCAAAGACATGCTTTCTAAATGTCCCCGTGGTTTCGCTGTGTCGGGTCACCATGCCATTCGGTCGTCACGCATTAATGGTTGATGTGTCATGAATATCATGTCAAACAAAAAAACAACCTGCCTTTTGATATAAACTAATGTGCTTAAAGAATCGGTTGGATAATATTTAATGGAAACTTGTCAAAATAAAATATGCCTTGATTAGTCTGATTCAGAAGTTGTTATTGACTGTCTATATTGAGCATTCGGTAAGAATCCTGCCCGGATCTGAATGTACGGGGGCTGAAATTAGAATCCATGGTCGTCGTGAGCATAAAGGAGTTTCTTGTAGCAGCTGGAATGTGGTTATAATCGTACGTAGATATGTCCCCACAAGGACTCTATGGACTTAACGTGGATCTATCACTGGTAGTGAATCAAACTGACCATTCACTACTGAATGAATGCAGACATTTACCAGGTTAAAAGTAATTTTGAATTTTTTTTTTGCAGCAAGATGCATATGTGAATAACCCCTTCAACTCCTAACATTACTGTATTTAAGCAAATCCAAAATGAGTTATTTCCTGTTGTCCTTCCCAACAGGAAAGAACAGTAATGACGTTCAACAATTGGATCATGTATTATCAGACAAAACATATCAAACTGCCAAGGAAAACATGTGATGCAGAAGGACGAAGCATACAAACAGATCTCGTGTTATTTTCCAGTCTTTGTAGCTGTGATGACCAGAGCATTATGGGTCTATTCAAATCCAGCCCCAATAGGCACCAAAACATTTTCACAAAACGCCTGAAACTTTGACACGATATCAATGAAAGACTTGTTTATTGAAAGGTAATTAAATCAGTGCAATCAAAACCACAGTATGCCGAAGAAACAAGACTGTATACCAGCAATACAAACCCTCTTAATTTACCCCCGTTTCAAATTTGGAATGATAAGCAACTTAAATTTGCTTTGTGAGAAATGTAAACAAAAACAAGAAGGGAATGACCCAACTGAGGGCGGCTGACAAACAGGTCTTTGTGTCTGTCAGGCGTGGTTAAGACTGCTCATGTATCAACGCTAGAGAGAAGCTGGAACAATATGAGATACAGTTCAAGCTCACACGGCAACAGAATGGATGCGTTGCACAGCCTTGAAGCATTGGTCCCATGCAGCACAAGCAGGAGACTAAATATAAAATATAAGAACAAAATCATAATAATCCGCTTATTAGGATTTGAAATGCAGCCAAAGCACCCTATAGTCATACAATCTCAAAGTCTATATACATGTTAAAGTAACAGCTGGTGGACAATTTCGTTTGTTGCCTGCTTGGTTACCTAGGTTTGGTAAAGTGGTAAACGCCCACAGGTCACGGCTCTGTTAAGTGCTTTCTGTATGTAACGCGTCGCTATCCTCCCTTTTCCTGCCCATGGTAGATGCACTGGAGACATTTAATGAGTCTGTATTTGACCAAGCAAAATACATATCTATATATCTGAGATATTAATGAGTACAATTATTGCTTTCAAATACGGACTATCCGTAATTCTGTCCTAAATATTTACATCACAACAAAGTGATGCTATAAAGACTAATTGCTACATTAATTTGAAGTAGCCTTGAATAGTAAACAACATAGTTATGGTATATTTAGACACAAAATCTAGTTAAACACAGTTTCTAACAAACTGGCCCCAGCGTACTGACTGAGCATAAACACACGTCTACCACACCTGAGAGAATCCTGCTATGCACCGTGTACATAATAATAATTACAACAATCCAAAAAGCCTCTTGTTCATTAACTTGTAGGGATTCTTCCTGCAACAAATGCACTGCTCCAGTCTCACAAGCCTGCGCTTTGCACCTGGCCGCCCAGCCCCCTCGCCCCTCTCCAGTCCTCTGGTGAAGTACGCCCTCTGCTGGGCTCACAATCTGTGTGGGTTGACCCATCTGTAGGTGCCTTCATAACGGAAGCCCACCTTCTTGGAGAGCTCGTCCGCCTCTACCGGCCCACGACTGGGGGAGGGAAGAGAAGAAGAGTTGCAATATTTCCAGGTGAAAATACCTTATCACAAAAACAACAGAAATGTACGAACACAAAAACAAAGTAAAGACGCGGAAGTGTGTTTCACTTCGATGCTTTGTGGATAGAGGTATGGTGAAAGCAGTGCAGGTAGTGTGAAGGTGTGCTTGTAAGGGGAAACTGGATATCTTACCTTCCGTATTTATAAGGGAGGGGTTTGGGTTTCTCATTCTCGATCTGATGAAGGATGGGCGTGAAGATCCTCCACGCCTCCCTCAACTCATCACTGAAAAGAGCACAGGAGGTAAAGTATCTAGAACCAGATTCAAAATACATCCTTCTAATAAAACCAATTCAATCTAATTCAAATCAAATCTTATTTCGCATACAATGCCGTGGCATGCCAATATGACACATGATCAACTAATGGCTCCCTCCTGTGATGGAGCCATTACGAATGATCTCACAGGGTTCAATAAAGAAATACAACTAAACAACTCAACCCACCTGCGAACAAAGTGCATCTGGCTTCCGCAGAACACATCCAGGATGAGCCGTTCGTAGGCGTCTGGCAGCTTCACATCCTGAGAACCGGACAGAATTCAGGTTGAAAGTTGCAATGTGTAACATTTCAGCCAGCTCGTAGCTTAAATGTACCTGGACGTGTAGTCAATGCTGATCGATAGTGATTTCAATAATGTTATCAAGAAAATCACATCCTATAACTGATCCATTCTACAAAACAGAAATGCTGGCCAGCCTTTACCGGTTTTATTTACAAAAACGTCCTGCTCTTACTATCGACCCTCCCAAAACCCCTTCCACTCACGCCACCAACACAGACGAGTAACACTGAGTCCGTCACTTCGCCTCACATAGCTGCTCAGCCAGTTAGAGTGGACAGAAACCTTGTTACCATTGTTATTTCGTTTTTTTTTTATTCTGAAAGCCTCCCGCCTACTCACTGGGTGGGGCTCAATCGAACACAATGTGACTTTAAGTTAGTAGGAAAACCAAAACAGGAAACCAAAATGGTACGTCTTTGAGGAAGCCCCGACGCGCCCCACCTTGTAGCGGCTCTTGTAAGTGAGGTCCAGCTCCGTCTCCTCGGGGCTGAAGTACACGCCGGGCTTCTTGCTCATCATCTTGGCGTAGACGGCCTCGTTGGGCTGCACGCGCACCACCAGCTCGTTCCTGCGACACTGGTTCCCGAAGATGTCGCCGGGGACGTCGGTGAACTGCAGCCGCACCTCCGCCTTCCGCTCGTTCAGGGCCTTCCCGCAGCGCAGGATGAAGGGCACGCCTGGCGAGGAAGAGGAGGATGGTCGGGTGGAAAGAGGAAGGGTTAATCAAGAAACGAAATGTCATTCCTATCGTAGCACATGTCCATGTACATTTCGAAATGTTCATCAGATGGTTGACAGCTTATCAAATCAATGTTTTCCTATAAGTTTGAATACAATTCTGCGTATATTTGTGGGTTTGTGGACGGCTTCTGCAGTTTACAGTGGAACTCTCTTGAAAGCAATGTTTTCCTATCATTTAAAATACAATTCCAGGTAGACAAATGTCCCTTTGGGGAAAACAATGCTCTGTAACCCGGAGTCGGTAACCATCAACAAGTCAGTGACGACCTTCATCAGGGCGTTTACACGCCGTGTAAGAAAGTACATACTGAGGTAAGAAAGTAAGAAACTCGATGAGTTGGATTTTGGAGGGCGGTAAACGAGTGTAATTGTTAGGAATTTTGAAGGATAACATTGATGACCGCGATCAGAATCAGATAGAAATGACCGCTACATGTAAGGCAGAGGAGACATGGGTCCGTACCGTCCCATCGCTCGTTGTGCACGTAGAGAACAGCGGTGGCGAACGTGGCCTGGGTGGAACCCTTGGGAACCGTGGGGTCGTCCAGGTAACTCAGCTTGGCGTCCCCTTCTCCCTCGGGGTCCCCCTCGTACTGGCCCAGCACTACGTCCGACATGGTGACTGGGGTGATGCACTTCAGCACTTTCACCTGCAGGGGGCGCAAATGGCCAATACAATATTTTGAAAAAGAACAGCCTTGGGGTTGTGATTATTATGATGAGCAGATGAGCAAGATCCATTGGATCTGGTGACGTGCTCGTGGGTTCAGAAGTCACAGTTCTCAGTCATGTGAAAGTTGTCGTGACGGAATCGCACCTTTTCATCCCTGACGTCATCGGAACTGGTGGAAGCGGGTTTCTCCATGGCAACAAGGCAGAGGATTTGAAGCAAATGGTTTTGCATGACATCACTGGCCGACGTGAAAGGGAACAAACAGAACAGGTGTTGGGACAGAAGAGGGGCGGGAGGAGAACATTATTAAAAAGACAAACACAATTCCACGTTACAAAACGGATGCATTTTTAAAAGACAATGCCTCTTGGGTGTGAGGTTTTTTGGGTATTCATCCCCTCACCGGATGATGCCAAAATCATCAAAGTAGCCCCCCCGCCCTTGGGTGCCGAAGGGTTCTTTGAAGGTGAGGACTACACTGGCCACGCTGTCCCTGTTCCAGATGGGCCCAAAGATGCGATTGCCGAACCTGAAACACAGTGACAACGGCACCCACTGGTCATTATCATGCACGGGCATTCAGAACGCTGGGTAGACAGGCCCAAACAAACAAACAAACAAACAAAAACAAAGCATGCACAGACACTGAGCATGTCTCACTGTGGTGCCATACCGGAAATTGAATCTTTATTTATAGATTGCTATATAATTACTATTACATTTAGATACATTGCTGCAAGGTCTAAAAGGTGGATCCATGTGGAACGGGAGTGAATCATTGGAACTGTAATGCATGTGTTAACTGTGACATAGGAAGACTGGAACATGCAACACCATCTCCTCTATGTGTTCAGGGCAGTGCTAAGCTGAACTCAGTATGCCGAGTATAAAACCATGATAAACTAACAAACAAACAATACGTTTTTTCAAGCCGATGTGCGACGATTATTAGGATTAAACCAATTGTATTTAAATTTAGAAAACATATACTGCATACACGATAATGCACATGAGTGAACGACAATATCTTCTGTGAAATGTGTGTGGTTTTTTATTCCTAGTTCACCTGAGCACCATGAGGTTCTGCACCATCTCCTTGCCCAGGTAGTGGTCGATGCGGTAGATCTGGTCTTCAGTGAACAGCGAGGAGAGATGATGCGACAGCTCCTCGGAGCTCGCCAGGTCGCGCCCAAACGGCTTCTCCACGATAATCCTGTTCCAGCCCCTGTACGGTGCGCAAACACACACACGCTTCATTTATCTTCCCGAGGTCATGTCACATTAATAAGGCATGGGTGGACTCCTGATTAGCACATCATTTCCTGGCGAGCGAGAGAGCAAGATCAATTTGATTAAGGGGGATAATTAGAGCACAACAAACATCAGGATAAAGATGAGAAAATAACACGGGGACGGGAATCGAAATGCCTGTGGCCACAACGGTCATTGTGCCCACAGCCACAATGACCGTTAGATATGTATACATTTAGGGGCAGAGTAGCACAAGAGCTCGGGTTTTAGTCTTCTGGTCGAAAAGGTAGATGTCAAATGTCCACAGACTACAGGTAGGCTGTGCGGTCATTGGATGTAGATGCATACATTTCCTGAATGCTTGTTAAATGACAGGCGTCTGAATTCACCGCAGGTGGTCTTGGCTTAAAGCATGTGCTAAGAAATCCATAACAGAATAAGATCAAATATAAAGAAGAGGAGTTGGCGTTTACTGACTTGGTGCTCATACAGTGGTGCTTGATGTTCTTGCTGACGTCGTGGTAGACGGTGGGCGGCAGGGCCATGTAGAAGAGGCGGTTGGCGTCCGGGCCGCCCGGCAGCGTCAGGATGTGCGTGTGCAGCTTGGCGAAGGAAGCCTCGTCCGCGTAGCGCCCGCTGATGTACGTGTTGCGGCTGAAGAACGTCGCCAGCCGCTCCCCCTCGGAGTCCGCTGCCTGGAGGAGGCAGAGAAGGTAGGCTGAGAGGGGGACGGGATTGCAGCGTTGTAACGGTCTGCCGCGACGCAATTTCCGGTCTCCTACTTCCTGCGAGCTGTGTACGCCGGTTAAAGGTCCCCAGAGGGAGAAGAATAACAACATGTTTTCTGACGAGAATTTGATAAAGCGATATTTATTTACGAAAACAGAAATCCATCTATCGGAAGTCCCTGCCTCTCTTGCCGCTTAACCCATGTAAGTAAAAGTTCCGCCCTCTCTCTGTCGCCAATAACATTTGAAGCATCCCGTTGCTGTCATTCATCCGTGACATGAGAACAGGGACATGGTAACAGAGAAAGGGAAAACATGTTTTTTTTTTATATGAAGACAAAATGCACTGTATGCACACCACAGAGGACACCCCTAGGGGAGGAGGGGAGAGTTTGGTCCGGAGCGAGGGCTGTTTATACCTTCAGGTAAGGCATACAGGCGGCACGGATGGCATCCACGGTCAGCGCTGTGCGGGCGAAGCCCACAAAGTAGGTCTCCTCTGGGAGCAGGCCGTCCCTGAACAGCCACCTGGCAGCGAGACACATCGTCCAGAGGTCGGGTCATAGGAGAGAGAGAGCGAGAGACACAAATGATTCAACTGTTGACCTCAAACGTCAGAACTGCAACTGGCAGTTAGGCTGACAGGTGATCATTAGCAGTGGCACCTATGCTTTGTGGCTAACGAGTCTGAAAAACAATGTCACATTCACTACCCTGTTAACCAGAAGGTGTGTACGTCTCTTTCTTCAACACCTTCATTATTTAAGTGTATTTCATTTTAGGTTTAATTCGTCAAATATTTTCCTATTCTATAAATAATATAATGGGTTGGGGGCCATGATATGTTGGTGGGGCTACAGGCGGGTAACTCACCATAAAGTGGGGTAGATTTTCTTCTTGGCTAGGTCCCCCTGCAAAACGAGAATACAGTTAAAGTTGCACCAACATAGTTATTACACACAGGCTGCGGTGGTGGCATTGCAAAGGTGCCTGTGTAATCATTGCAGCACTTCAGAAGGGCTGGTGCATGCTTCCGTATGAACAAGCCGCTGTTTGAGTGAAGCTGCGAAACAGGTGACAAACTAATGGCTAACAGGTGAGTGTGGTTGCTTTGACCTATTTAAGACCATGTCATCATACTGGGAGCAGCTACCTAGCGGTGAACATACCAGACCATATCACCTGAGCTAAGGTTAATGTCTGGACACAGATGAATGGTGTCATATGACAGCCAAGGTCCAATGATTTAAATAACTAATAGCACAAAAACCATGGATACAAGTCTAAATTGATCCTGCTGCACTGCTTAGGTAAATGCAACAAAAATGACAGCGTTCGACTCATTGGGGACAGAAGTTGGTTCATTATTCAAACTAACAGGGCTTGACACACAGTAATAGCCTATATCCTTAGTTGCCGCTAGTAGACAACGGATAACATATTTGACATTTAAGTAAATAGTTGCAGGTGTATTTTTTGGGATTAAAATCCAAGATATCTAAAATGGATTCCAAAACAAAAACAAGTATAAACTGGATCTTGAATGGGACCGCACCCTCAGGAACACGCACACAAACACACCAGGCAAATTAAATGCAAATTATAAATAACAATATATAACAAATAAAGTAATAAACAGCAATACTTAATTATGCATGGCCAGAAAAACCCCATCTAATAAGGTTGGTCAAGGTTTGCTTGGGAACTACCGTGTCACTCATTACCCATGAAAAGTATTAAAGAGAAAAACACTGACACCCAGTGACACTGCAAAAAATGTAACAGCAAGCCTTTCTTCAGCCAATCACACACAGCGTCAGGCGAGCAGAGACGAGATATGAAGTTAGATTGAAAAAAGACATCACTAATATAACCATAAACGTATGGGCTTTTAGAACCTTTTTTATTTTTAAACTAAACCAGATGTGGGTTAGATGTGGCACTACATTGAGTTAGTAAAAGGAAATTCAACTCAAATTACAAGATCTAGACATTGATTGTGTGTGAATGTCAGATAGGAAAAAGGGGGCTGGGTTAGCCAAGAGACTGAGGAGATAGAGACTGGAGTCGGAGCACTTCATGGAATGAGGAAGTATGAGAAATTACAACTATTTTGTCAGTTCCGTGTGGACAAAACATGTTGTAAGTGGAGCTACACGGAAACTGTGTTGTGCATAACCTGCTAGGCAAAGGGGAACCATGGTCCACTTTCTATCTCTATGCTTCACTTGGAGAACTATATCATCGTTTGCACAAGCTCAGTGAAATCTGTTGCCACACTTCCACCAACATGTGTAATTATATGCTTGCTTTGTAGGAATTACAACACAACACAACTTGCTTGATAGGAGAACCTTTATCCAAAGACAAAATCAAACTGAAGGACGCCGCAGTTTACACATTGGTCAGGCACATTTGTGAGTATGTGTGCAAAAGTATTACATTGTGTCAAAACGCCATCGTATTAAAACGTTTTGCAAACTTCGGTCACTACTTCAGCCGTCTTTGATACCTGGCTAAAGTTCGCCTTCCCATTTTTTGTGTTTGTTCTAATTCTCACCGATGCTCCCATGATGATGAAGACGTGGGCATCTGAGTGCCTGAAATCCTGATCCTCATGCAGCTCCTTCCTCAGCTCCCCAAACACCTCAGAGCGAGAGAGGGGGATGGTCATTTTCTCTGCAGGGAACACAACAAAAGAGAGCTATTAGAACTAGAACCGAAAAGTTGCACTCCTGCCTCTCACCGCCGCTCACCATTGAGCAAAGGAGTTCTTCAAGCATGGCCATTTTTCAGCTGCCAGATTTGCCAGTAGCGGTCACATTGTGGTACCCAGCCTATAAGGACTAACTCGTGGGAAAAAAAATCCATTTACAGAGCCATAACAAAGTGGAATAATTGACCCCTTAATATCCACCTAATAAAAAAGACATCATCCTTTAAAAGGAATATGCAGAGGCATCTATTGGCTTGAAGATGACAGACTGAATAGTAGAGGTATAACTGAGCTATTTTTTTATATTCTTGTTCTACTTCATACGAGTTGAATAATTCTAATTCTTCTTAAATATCACTATTATATTTACCTTTTTTTGTACTTTACCTAATTGTATGATCACTTTTGACTGGCTTTGAATATGAAGGTCAGATCAATTTAAGCTTTTGCATTTTTTTCTATTAATGTATATTGATGTCATTTAATGTATATTAATGCAATTTAAGTTTTATCATGTAATGTGTTATGTACAGTATGTCAGGTGTGGACCCCAGGAAGATCAGGTGATTGCCATGGCATCAGCTAATGGGGATTCTTTAAATATACACATAAACAAATAAACAAAGCAGCAATGTAAAGTTCAGTTTGCACACCATTATGATGATCATCACATGCTTAATAATACATATAGCTATGTAAAACACAATGTAGGCTTTACACACATTGGCGGTTTGTTGTTGTTAGGGAAAAAGCGAAATACTGCAACTGGTGTATCAGGACTTTTGGTTTATTAGGATATGTCATGATTGAAGTTTGTGGGCGAGGATGCATTAGGCGTGTTTATTGATGTAGACAGCATCTATAAGCAGCATAAAAGTATGAAAGTTACCCAACCTGCAAGCAAAGTAAACTAAGACGTAGTTAGTTAGGGTTCTCCGCACACTAGATGGTAATCTGCAGTTACTAGTAAGTATAGACTACATACCTTCCCCCTACCTCTCC
>OMKX01070449.1:2869-16926 GCA_900302425.1 Brosme brosme
CCACACACACACACACACACACACACACTCACACACACGCACACACACACACACACACACACACACACACACACACACACACACACACACACACTGAATTCACGAGAATGAAAGGCAGTACTGGGGAGAACACATCGTAGCGCTAGCTTCAAACGAGCCTGGGCCATGACACGGGTTGCCTAGCAACACAGCCCTGTCATCAGGGAAGTCTTTTTTTACCAGTCACGACTAACACAAACACAACTCATTGTCTCTCCACTGGCTGCCCGTTAATGCAGAACATCCCAACCCAGACACACACAGGTGACCTGCACTACCTTATTACTATACATTAATGTCTGCTATACATTAATAACACTACCTTATTCCGATACATTATTAATGTCTACTATACATTAATAACACTAGCGTCTGCCATACATTAATAACACTATGTTATTATTACTATACATTATTAATGTCTGCTATACATTAATAACACTACCTTCTTACTATACATTATTAATGTCTACTATACATTAATAACACTACCTGATGACTATACATTATTAATGTCTGCTATACATTAGTAACACTACCTTATTACTATACATTATTAATGTCTACTATACATTAATAACGCTAATACCTTCTATACATTAATAACACTAACACCGTCTATACATTAATAGCGGTAGTGTCTGCTATACATTAATAACACTAACACCTTCTATACATTAATAACACTAGTGTCTTTACATTAATAACTACCCAATTGCTATAAATGATTAATGACTACTATACATTAATAACACACACCTTCTATACATTAATAACCCACACACCTTCTATACATTAATAACACTCACACCTTCTATAATTTAATAACCCACACACCTTCTATACATTAATAACACTCACACCTTATATACATTAACACTACCATCTCTATGCATTAATAATACTCACACCTTCTATACATTAATAACACTCACACCTTCTATACATTCATAACACTACCTTACTACTATACATTATTAATGTCTACTATACATTCATAACTCACACACCTATACATTAATAAAACTATCATCTGCTATACATTAATAACACTACGGTCTACTATGCATTAACATTAGGATTCTAGTGCAGGATATTTCAAAATAAATTGCTTTTTCATTTATTTTATTTTTCTTGAATAGACAATATTTGCTGAGGAATATTGATTGTGATAATCCATAAACTGGCAAATTGATCATTTTCAATTCAACATAAGTAATATGTTGGCAAAGAAATGACGTATCATGTTACGTAATTAAAACCTAACTTGATTCACATGTCAGCCATTGACTGCAGCAGCAGCCATTCAAAACGTAAAGAAAGGATCTTTAGGGAATCACACGACGAGAAGCGCAGGGCTTTATGTTCAGCTAGCATGGAGGTGAGGTGAGAGGTAGCATGGATGCAGCTGCATTAGAGCGATGTTAGCACTAGCCCAAATGCTAAAAACACAGGAGCCGCCGCGTGGAGGTAAATCGCTGGCTCTACCTCTTACTTTCAGACGTGATGACACACCATCCCGGCTGGTGAGGCCTAATGACTAGACAGGCCAAAACACAGCAGGGCCTGTGAACGTGCAACAGCCCGGGCACAGCTCTGGTTTCATAGCAACAAGTGAAGCGGTTACCTCGAGGTGTACAGGGCCAGTCCTGCTAAACATGACGTAAAAGCTATGGACGTACTGCAGCAAGACCAACACTTACATGTGTGTCTGTAAATCCCTGCCACTGTCAAGCCCGACGGCGGCTAGCGGCGGTACACAGTGTTCTGGCTAGGTGATGTCGCTATGCTAGCCAAACTGTTGCCGTTGACAACCATCCTCTGTTGCCGCTTTTTTGAGTGAACTTGCATCTTAACTGACGGGCTACTGCTGTGTGGGGAGATACTTATTAAAGACAAACTATTCGTTATTATTGCTATCCTCAAGTCATGACGGCTAGCACTTGTGTTTCATAAGGTATTAAAGGTTTGCCTGATTGAGTGATGGTGAAAACTACAGCCAATCATTAATCATGATGTTTGCAGAATCCGAGCAATGAGGAACAAAGAAATGGTGATGAAAGTACTGGCCCAGAAAGAGCCATGTTCTGACACAACGATGAATCACAGGAGTCCAGTGCTTCGTTCTTTTAAGGTTCCATCCCTAATTGCGGAGGTTTGCCCTTAGTTGACCTTGTGGTATCATGGCTTTTCCACAGTTGACAACGGGCTTACAAATCAGAAGATTACTTTATCGACCACAATTACACATAACTGCTGCTGTTACAGAAGCAATGAGGAGAGTTCTAGTGACCGCACGATTTCAGCAGGCTTTCCTGACCCTACTTTAAGGTAATAATACCCAGCAGAGTAGAGTGAAATACAGCACATGGATTTCTTCAGGCCTGTCTTTTATAGGAACAGAGGTGTGACAATCATTTGGTTGTAAACAAACGGCCAAAAGGATGCTCTTTGAGTGTGTCATTAACGTTTTATGGTTTCCTTTGTAACTGCCTGCCCAATGCGCTTGGAAGACGATGTGGAGACTTCCATCAAATCATACAGCATCCACTTCATTCCAGCTCTGTACAATGTGGCCAGCTCTGATTTATACCAGCTGTCGAGCACATGTCAAAGTGCCGAAGAGCTACTACATCACTTGTTACTCGTGGTCCAGTCGTACAGACACCGGGCCGCTCCTGTAGTAGACCTGACTGACTGGCAGCTAGTCGCTCTGGTGGAGATACAGCTCACTACCATCACATAAAAACACATTAACACTTGGCCTGCCAAGTCAAATTCACTTCACTGTTGAACTAAATTATTCACCGCCTTTTCATTTAAACGGCACATACTACTGTGTGGAACAGGGATAGGAAAGTTTTAGATGGTGCACTTCATCAGGCAATGAAATGACTCCCTTGGAAGAGATGTTCGCTTGGCTTGGTCTACCAAGTCATTCAGCTCCAAGCCATTGGAAAGAAAGATGGAAACTTGACATACTGGACTGGACATACTTTTTGGAAATAAAATATTGTCCATTTTTTTATGACATTACATTTAGTAAACACCGCTATATATGGATCATAATGCAAACATAAAATACATGCAATACCATAAGTGTTTTATCTGTTGTAATAAAATAAACTAGGAAGGAGGACGAAACTAGGAAGAAGGAAACTAGGAGTATTTAGGAAAAGCATGCATCTTTAGCGTGCATTTGGAGGTTACAGGTCACCTTGAATCACATGCATTTAGTAAGCAATCCTATGCAAACATACAAGGGAAAGTCAGCATTGAAAACAGTGTATCATCTAATTGTATCACATCTATATCCCCACTTGATGTTTGAACAAGACAACCAGAGTCACAAGTGCTGACTCTAACAGATTGGGTCAAGTACCATTAGACTAAAGGTTAAACATATCAGCATTAAAATACACTTTTAACCAACTTCTTATCTCTGCCCCGTTCGGTTCGGTTCTGTTATCGGGGTTGATCAATACTAATCGATCTGACACCCGTTGGCCCTGGACGACACCGAGCTGATAGTCTTAGCAGCTCAGCAGAATGGGGAGTTGATAATTAAGTAAATTCAGCCCTCAGATTCATCGGGTCTTAGTGGTTCCGTTATCCCATCGAGTGGATGATGTCAACAGGCTTTTGGATGGTCTCCTCTGGGGTCGGTGGAGCTAGCTCCTTCACGATAGCCTGTTGGCAACTAGCAGCCCAGCTAAGCTAAGCTTAAAGCACTGGAAGGGCAGCATCGGGTTGCTAACATCACTTAGCATCGGCAGAACAGGGGTGTTGCTAACGCTCTTTAAACCCGAAATAGTGTCGGAAGTTGAATTAAAAGTGGACATCTGTTGTGCATTTCAGCACACCAAACAACCACAATACGAGAAGCAGGTCTCAATGGTGTCTAAAACGAGTCTAAACGATGTAGAGAAGAGAGCGGAGTGAAGATCTGCTCACCTTGTTGCTGTCATCTTCCTTCAGTGATGTTGTCGCAGTTCGCCCCGGGTTGCCAGATCGCCCTGGGTTGCCAGACCGCGCAAGGGAATCAAGTAACTTCAGCAGGAACTACAATGTGTTGTTTTTTATTGCCAAACAATTGCTAGCAATTAGATCTGTTCTGTATCATGAAATGTGGTGAATTTTGATTGTTTAATTTGTAATATGTCAACAGAACAACACTTCGTGTCCGTATCCTCTGCAGCTACTGTTCTATTACTGTTATTTAGTATTTAGTTTGAATTCTTATCAAATCAAATGCAAGAATCAGGTAAACCCAACAAAGGAAAGAATATAACATTTAAAAACTAGTCACATAGTTATAGGCAAGTAATAATCGTTGTTTATGTAGCATTATGGATGATCTCATCCAACTCTAAGAGACACCTGCATGCCTCTGTCCTCTCCATCAACATTTATCGCTTCACGTTTAATCATTGGGTAACTTGCTTTTTAAAAACGTTTTTACATCATGGTGCATCAGAACACCAGCCTTTAGAGCATCCAACCTTGGACAATAAGCTTTCCCCTGTGGAATCACTGGGTTTCATGGACTGGAGAACTTGACCTGCGGTGTCTGGCCTGATCTGGATTAGTCTCTGTAATATTGTAATATTATCAGGTATAATCAAGTCTGCATGTGGTGCACGTCGGTAGCACTTGTGTTTCTACCAAACCTTTTTCTGAAGCTGAGCCACGGTTCGATCCATTGCAACCCTCACATTTGACTAAACATCTTGTTTGGAACTTCTGTACACCTCCTTCTGGACAGAGAAAGATGCTCCTTTCCTACGCCAGGATCTGAACAGGAAGCAGTTCTTACAGCTGATGTGTTGTAGACGGTCCACCTGCACAGCCATGATGGTCACTCTCACGGTAAACATCTCAATGTTCCTCATACATAATGGAGAACATCATTCATATGTTAAAAGCTACAGATGGACGACATCTGAAGGAAGTCTGTGTCCTATTGACTAGAGCCGGGTATGGCTCTATCTATATCATTAATTATAGATATTAACAACTTCATCTCGGAGTTACTTATTCATGAATGCTGATGTAGATGTAGTAGTTTCATTATATTGTCGTGAACATTGAAAAACAGCTGCACATTACGTCTGTTATTTTGTGAGCCCCCGTCCAGCCCTGGTCAACAGGTAAGTGATTCAATATCTGATGAAAGAAATAGTCCAACTTCTTCAAACAAAAAATATATTTAACACACAATGTAGTTCAAAATACACTGTTCAATTACAGGGTTGAGAAGTATAAATACAAAGTATATGACAGATGTACAACATCACACTAAGTAGGACATGTTGTGAACCCACAAACATGGTCACTTTAGCTCCTGGTTTGTTACACGGCTCCATCGCTAGCTGGGGGAAATGGGTCAAACCCTGGAAAAACAGGCGAGGGTGTGGGTGAAAAATAGGGCACAAAAAGCGTTTCCTACCAGAAAAGACATGTATTTGCCAGGATTGAAGGTCAAAATGCCGTTTATCTAGAAGTAAAGTGTGAAATGGCATAAGAATCTTCCCAATGAAAGAAAGATTGGTGAGGACTTGGCAGCAGCAGCAGACTCAGTCAGCCACCAGTCACACAAGAGCTCTCAGAAAGCACATTTTAAATGGTCCATTCTTTTTTAAACATTTCTATGCTGCCTATACTGGACTAGCTAAAACTAACAACTAGAGAGTATCTCTGGTAATATTCCTTACAGACATTGTGTCTTATTATGGATGAATTAAGATTATAGTTCATCTCTGTAGTTACCTAAAAATCCTATTTGGCATGTAGAAAATAACGAAGCAAGAACGTATAATACCGACACAAAAAGGGATAACCCCCAAACAGACACCACATACAGGCACCCCTGTGCGGCTAAAGATAGCACAAAAACTAGCATTGGCACTTTCAGCTTGAAGCAGAGCAGTAAGGCCCAGCCCACCCACTTTAACTGTGCAATAGAAGAAGGCTATTCGACAAAGTGAATCTACTGTGTGATAATGTGGATATTCAGGCTACATTATGTTAAACACATTTTAACTGCAGCTTGTTTAACGAGTCACAGATGGAGACATTTCAGTGAGAATACATTTCAATGAGGTCTACTTGCGATTAAAGTAAAGTGATTACAGTGAGCACTAGCACGTGTAATCGGTGAACTAACAACTTTGACAGAAAATATAAACGTGTATTCCTTTCAAAATAAATCTGCATTCAAAAGATATGTAGTGACCTAATGCAAGAGGCTGAACTGTGATCATGGATGCAATGGGCCTTATCCAGCTGACGCCCATGTTGGGGTCCATCTTGGATCCAAACGCTCGCTGTGTGGGGGGAACCGAATGAGGAAGTACACATTCAGTTCCACCACCCAGCTGGCGTTTAGGACCAAGATGGCTGCTGCTGAATCAGGCCCATGACCAGGGTGATCACAGACCTCACCTCAGAAAACAAAGATTCAATACAGTAACAGTAAGAATCAGCGTTGGTGAAAACACGACACCCTCGTTATTTGCATGCACATTTTGAGCTTCTGCTTATTATGGGATGTTTATGCCGACGGCAGGACTGGCTGTATCCTGGGTTTCCTTGCTGTATTAATGAACCCCTGCGCCCCAGCTACAGCAGCCTCTGGCCCCTGCTGTCGCCCTCTGGCAGCAACCACCGCTTATTTCTTACCACGCTGATTAAATGTCTGAACATTAAAGGCAGGTGCATAAAAAACATCCCCTTCCGCGTCTCCCGAGGCCGAAACCATGGTCATCAGGTCCGAGCCCATCATGTCGGGGAAAGCGAAGGTGCTGTAGGGAGGGCCCGACTCGCCTGGCTGCAGACGAGGGCCGCATTGTCTGGCGCAGCGCTCGCCGTCCCGGGAGACCCCGGGGGGCAGCCGGTGAGACGGGCCGCTCTTATAGTCACTGACGGACGGGCGTGCCGCGGCGCGACCAAGAGGGGGCGCCGTTTCACTCTGGTCGTCCGTCGGCCACGGTGCGCCGCCTTCGGTGACCTCAAACGCAGACGAGTGTACATTCTTCTTATCGCGGGGGGGGTACGCTCGGTCAGAGCCCTTGTTAGCTTGTGGATAGACACGCCCAGCCGCGGCGTTCCCTGGGTATTCAGAGGTACTCCGCTCCAGGCCCTCCCTGTCCAGCGACCGGCTCCTCCGGTCCGAGGACAGAGGACTGGCCGTGGACGGACCTCCCTTGGTGAGGCCCAGGTGGCGCGGCAGACTGGCGATCGCCCACGCGTTGCCAAACTGATTTTGTTCGTACATCGAGTTCAACATTTGGTAGTCGCATTGAGCGAAGGCCTCTTTCTGAAGGTAGCGCTCCTGGAAGTCCCGGTAGGGCGCGGCGCCGTCCTCCAAGCCCTCCTGGAGCTGGTCGTCATACTCCCCCTCGTTGTGCATGTCCATCACGTCGAAGGTCACGATGGTGGGCAGCGCCTCCATGTTGGGAGACAGGGAGGAGCTGGAGTCCAAGCCGTCCATGTTGTCCCTCAAGAACTGGGAGTGTTTGGTGTAGTCCACAAGGGCTTGTGAGAAGCAAACCGTTTGCCCATCATCTACGTGGTTATGCCCTGGTGAACAGGAGTTGCTGTACAAAGAAGGGATGGGTTTATTTTCATCAGGAAGTTCTTTTGTCTCACTAAATGTAGGGGAGAATCTAGGAAAATCGGGGTCCTCTACGCTGCCAAATGAGTCAGCGTTGATGGATTGAAGCCTCCTTTCGGTTGGCTCTAGTATGTTTCCGTTTTCATGGGATGAGTCCATGTTGATTCTGTTGTTGTTATTGAAAAACTCCTGGGTTTTGAGATTCAAGTTTGCATTTTCTTGTGGGCGGGAACCAGAGAAACCTTTTGAAAAAGGTGCAAACTCTTTGGATTTATTGCACATGACTGCATCATACACACTCGGAAAATCCTGATCCTCATAGAGGTTGGACCCCATTTCTAACGGATTCATTTCGGGAAGGAAAGCAGAGTCGGCCATACCTTCTGAGCCCAGTCCATACCCACAGGACTCAGAACTGACCAGCCCGGATCCGTTCTCATAGTCTGGACTAATGAGACTCTCCTCAGGGACAAACAGCTCATAGAGGGCGTCTCCGCTGTAGCTGTCTCTTGGTATTCTGTCCGTCTGTCCCATCCTGTCCAGCTTCTCCTGTGGGTCTTCAGGTCCCGGGGTGGTGGAATCGTAGTAGCCCTCGTCGCTGTTGGGAACCGAGCCTTGATGCTCGCTCTGAGGGGTCAGCTCGTCCGGGGTCAGGGTGGAGGCGTCCGTCGCGCTGGACTGCTGGCCGCAGCACTGAGAGCTCGTCAGGTCCGACGTGGGCTCCGTGTTGCTGGAGCAGAACATGTCTTCCTCGGGCGTTTCCCCCCAGAGGTCGCGGAGGCCGTCGGCCTCCAGGTCGTCAGGCGAGGCCATCTCCTCACCGCCGCCCTGGTACGTGAGGCAGCAAGACGAGCGCTTCCCGGCGTTGCGGCTACGCTCCCCCGAGACGGTGCTCTCCGCAAGGCTGTCGTCGTCCTGATCCGCGATGATGTCGCCGCAGCCCGTGAGCGAGTCGAAGCTCTTCAGCGACGCCACGTCTTCGAAGATCAGGTTGAGCTGATCCGAGGAGCCGGTCGGCGCGGCCGGCTCAGCCTCGGGGGTTAACTGGAGCTGTGGACACGACTCGCTGTGCGCGATGGAACCATCGGGGTATTCGCCGGACACCTCCGTCGTCGACATGTTCTCGTCTTGGTGGTCGTCGGGGATCTGATCTCTGAAGGACAAAGAGTCCAGGGGTCCTTGATCCGCAACGCGGTCACCAAAGGCCGTCGCATCTCTGTCGTTACATTCAGGTGTGATGGTGACGTCGCTTAGCGTCGCACAGTCAGGCATCTCGGGTGAAGACAAACTCCCCAGGCACTCGTTTCGGTTGGCGTCCTCCTGCACGCCAACAACCACAACAGGCACCTCTCTCAGAGCAACAGATGAGGGCAGCGTTGTCATCTCGTTGCTCTCCACCTCCGCGTTCCTCTGCGCTCTGTGGTGCCTGATGCTGTGGAACAGACCCCTCAGTCCCTTCTTCTGCCGGGGGAACGACTGCGACTTCTGCTCTGCGGCGGGGTAGCCGCTGTAGTCGCCGTGCGAGGCCCTCTGGGCTCCGTCTCGCTGGCCGAGGTTCCCGAAGCTTCCTCCAGTAGCGCCCTCGCTCCCGGGGCTGTCCCCGCGGCCCGCGTTGCTGAGCCCATCGTGGGTTCTGCTCTTACCGACTCTTTTCTTGTTTTGATTCTTGCTCCTCCCGCCAAATATGGCGGGTAAAAGGCAAATACTTTTACGCACGCCGAAGAACCTCAAGGCAGTCCTCCGTAGTTTCCCGGGCGTCTGGGGCTTGGGGGGGGCGGCGGTGGGGACGTTAGGGTCCGGCTGGAGGTCCCCCAGGGGGTCGTGGAGGCTACAGACGGACAGATGCTCGCAGGCCAAAGCTAGACGCTTTGTCTCGCTCTCCCGCTCTTCCACCTTGTGGGACGCCATGGCGGTCTCCTCCAGAGCAACGCGATCGGTCATTCAGACGGCCATGGTTGTGGATCGATGGGAATCAGCACAGCTGGAGTCCAGTCCTCCGTCAGGTCCATCAGATGTGAGGCCTGCAATTCAGAAAAACAAGTCAAATCGACTCTCAAACATGACCCACAACATGAAAGGCTTGTCTTTTATTCTTCTTTCAAAATGATTCGCATTCGGATTCACCCTTGACATTCAGTACTTTCTAAACAATGAAAAGAAAAACCTTATTTTAATTTGGTACAGTGAGTAGGATGGGTGTTTAAAATATGATCTTTAAAATGTTTGCTACTAAACTGACTGACTAAAAATATTGGTAATGACCAATCCTACATTAAGCAGCATTGCCAGTTTCATAGCACACGTTCCATTTCATTAGGCTACATTGAAGAATAAATCAACGGTATATTTAAACAGTTGATGTTAATGATGTTGTTATATTTCAATAATCCCTTCACTGGCGTCACTGTAACCTATTTCAGGAACATGTAACATATCCTTTGTAACTAATGTCAGGGATATATATTAAATCCTTTGTAACTAATGTCAGGGATGAGTCAAATCCTTTATAACTTGTGTCTGGGATGTATCTGTCTATCTTCTTACTAGTCCATCCGGTATTCAACCAGACTACTAGACTTCACGGAGACCCCCTCGCCGGGAACCCATCTGTAACTGCATTAAGCTCTAAATCATCACCAACTTTAACTTCAGTCCCACATTGGGTCGGTTTGTTTTGGGGCTAAAGGCTAACAATGCTAACCCACTCCTGTGGGTCTTTTAGCTCGCCTGGGGTTTGATTATTTTTTATTTAAAAGCCACGGCACTACGAGTTGAACAGGAGGCCACTTACTGTCTATAACGGTGTGTGGTGGTCACATCTCACCGGGCCGGTCCATCATCACATCCCAACATCTTTCCTTCTTTTCTCTCTTTTTTCTCCCCATTGGAAAAAAGATTCCCGGCGCTCAATGATGACGTTGCATCACAAGTCCCGCCCCCACTCACAACCTGATCTATATAATTGATATAATGTAATATCATAGTAGACTTGTATTTCTATAATAGAGTAATATTGTTATCATTAAATAATAGTACTATAATAGTACAACATAACAGTATGCTATGTTGTGCTAAGTAATAGGTTTATCAGATGTTATTTCGGTGTGAAAAAAACTAGAAATAGCCCAAAAACATATAAAGTTAGCTCAATAAGAACCCAATTTAATCCATGAACTCATCTCATGTACCTGAGAATATGAAAAATATACACAAAATGAAGAAGAGTCATCTAACATCTCACATTGCAGCATACATTATAACAGCAAAGGTTTTTTTTGCATAAACGGTTTTTAAAAAATCTACTTCAAGTCCAAACACTGTAAACACGGTAACAGTTCATTATGAATCAATATTTACATAAAAACATGAAAATTATTAATTAATTAATAATTAATAATAATTAATTAATATTTTTTTCTTGCACATCCATGTAACACCTCAGAACAGTGTCTTATTTGATCACAGCCAACGGCCACGTTTGGCTTCTGTTGAAATGCATCTGATCTTCCTTCATCCATTGGAGCAAAGTGCATCCGGTTCTCTCTTCTCCCCAGGCCGGGCCGGTTGACTCCCCCTCTCAGGTCTTCGACTGGCGGACGTCGGTCCACTCGAGCCTGGTGCTCTGGAGGGCCTGGGTTTTCTTCTCGTCCACCTGCACGTAATCCACCTTGTGTTCGTCGACCAACAGCGCCTTCTGGTGGACCAACCGTTACATTACACACGATTCTGAAAGACTTCTATTGCCAAGGTAAGATTGATCTGATAATAAAGTAATACGGAATCCCTAGAAATACAATACTTAACCTCGGAATCCCTAGAAATACAATACTTAACCTCAAAAGCAAATTGACATGAAGATTAAATAAAGAAACTAAGAAATTGAATATATTCAATATAAACATCTCAGGTATAAAGTGTGATTTCAGGGAGCTATACGAAACAAATTTACTTTATGAAATCATAAAATGACCATGATTTGTCATCAGAGATTAAGGATGTTCTCAGAAAGGTCCATTCCTGGTGGTCATGTTTGTTTTGGTTCAGCACTGACTCACTGTTCTCTGAGCTGACTCCGCCCACTGCCCATCTCGACCCCCGGAGTGCGTGATATGAAACAAGGCGGGACACAAACACAGCGGGCTGCAGCCACGGAAGCAAACCAACTGGATCCACTGAGCTTGTTCTAGATTCGACCCGACCTAAGACGCCTCGCCCTATTTCGATAAAGCTCCATGGGAGAGAGTGGGGCGATATTGGAGAGGACTCTCTCCAATATCGCGAATCTGGACTGCAGTACCGAGTTTAACCGCTCGGTGTCAGTGTTACATATCACTCCTTTAACAGGCATGAAGTGCATGTTACGTTTTGTAATTCAGCAGATGAAGATGACCGTTGACCTATTTAAGTAGTACGTACAATGTAACCGGCCAGGGCTTTCAATATAGGCCATTCGTTTTTATTTAGTTTATTTAACACATTTTACATTTAGTAGCCTACATTTACATTTACATTTAGTAGCCTATCGTGTTTACTTTTCTTCCACGCGAGGGCTCGCAGTACAATGTGTGGTAATAATCAGTTATAAGGCATAACAAGTCCTTTGTTTATTTTGGCCCGGTCTATCTTTCCTGCAGCCCAGTGACATAGTAAACATCGGGATGTACCTTACAGAAAAGTCGCTATTCCTAAAGTCCTATGTACAGTCACCCTTTCAGCGTAGGCGATGCGACCTAGAGAATGACCTAGGCTATGCTTAGTTGTTTACGGAGCTGGTTCCTATCAGAGGAGTGTTCGACTGACTCCAGAGCATTCCATCCATCCATGGTGACGGCTGAGTTTGTTGCTCTGAGTAACAGTGAGTCAGGTTCTGACGGAGACAGAACAACGTACCTTCTGTACGGGGGAAGGGGAGGCAGAGTTGAAGTCGAGGGAGAGGTAGTCCAGGTTTGATCTCCTGGGCCACGACCCCGTGGCTCCGTCAGACAGATGCAAGACTTTAAATTCCTGTAGGATAGAATTGCCCCATCAAACACCTCATCCATCAATCAAAAGAACTGGAGTAATGCTGATATTGGTTCAACCGAATATTAAGACAGTGGAACCAATGTTACGACCGCTACAACAATGTAATTTATGAGCAGGTAGGGGTTAGACAGTACAGAGACAGGTCATTAAGGAGCAGGTAGGGGTTAGACAGTACAGAGACAGGTCATTAAGGAGCAGGTAGGGGTTAGACAGTACAGAGACAGGTCATTAAGGAGCAGGTAGGGGTTAGACAGTACAGAGACAGGTCATTAAGGAGCAGGTGGGGTTAGGGAATCTTGCTCTAGGAGGCCAACAGGTAGAGTGAGGACAAATTTGCACGCACGCACACAGACACGCACACAGACACGCACACAGACACGCACAAGGCCTACAGCACAACACTAACTCCCAACTAAATCTTAATGCGCTCTCAGAGAGACGTGATGAATGACCTTTCAGACGACGAGGAGCTAGTGTCTCAGCTTCACCGGCGCGTTGAATGCCAAACTTTTAATCTGGCTGAAGTGCTCTGACAGGAGACTCTCTCAGGTGGAGGAAGAGTAAACCATGAAACACTTTATTACAACGTTTGTCAAACCCAGATCATATCTGCCCCAACTTTTGATGTCGCGGCTAGATTGTCTCGGCATCGAACAGTGAGGTGGAGACGTACCTTTTCAGACTTTGAATATTTAAACAGTCTATTAGTTCTCCATTAGCACACACTGAAAGGAGTCCAGCCTCAGCAGAGTGCAGAGTGTTTATACTGTTTCTACCAACACAACACTTCCTGTGCAGCGAGATGCAGGTCAGGCACGGTAATGGAGATTACTAAATGAGTTGTGTGCTCCCGTTATGAAATGTGATTTTCATACGCATCGAAGCCTTTGCCCTGCAAATCGCTTATCGCTAATTACCGACCGCGGCGGAACGGATGATTCTCCTCGCTGGTCGGGCCGACGCGAGCAGAACGCGGAACAAGGGAGCCTCCGTACAACGCTCACGAGTTCAGGGATGGGTTCAGTTCTGTCAGGTGGATCTGGTGCACGCGCGCACGCACGCACGCGCGCACGCACGCACGCAATCACATCCAGTCAGCTGTAGTCTATCACATCCCGACTGTAATAAATCACATTGTAACTGTCGTTAATCACATCCCAACTGTAATAAATCACAACGTAACTGCAGCTAATCACATCCCGACTGTAATAAATCACAACGTAACTGTCGTTAATCACATCCCAGCTGTAGTCCATCACATCCCATCCTTGTTATTAGCGAAACAACAAACCACCAAACCCAGCGCTCTGCTGTGGTTCAGACCAGATGCTAACCAGATTAGCGCCGCAGCACACTTCATTCTCTGGGAGGAATATTA
>OMKX01070557.1:3577-17543 GCA_900302425.1 Brosme brosme
CCCCCCCCAAATCACTAACCACAGGGGGTGAGGGGGGTCAATTTTTTATCCAAATCTAATTACAGGGCCTCTACTTTCTTTCACGGGAAGAAATCATTTATCCGGCCCCTTGCTGTGTGATAGCAGGGGATAGTGAGGAGATATGGCTTTTTATCCACTATTGTGACCGATTTAATGGTTGTGGTTAATCACACCTTAAACAATGCTTATTCAACAGCCTTGGAGCCGAACAATGGCTTTCAACAGGAGGTGGGCTAAATAACAGTCCAATTAGCACAACTAGTCCTCAAATTTCCCCATTAGAAAGAGTGCCCTTTGAAACCAGATAGAAGTTTCAACCGCTAAAAACAAAGTTACAATATATACTACTACTTGAAAGACGAATTAGTCCTGTCAAAATTCAGCCCTTTTCAATAACTAATACAAGAAAATTTATAATTTAGAGTGGTTCAAAACAAGAAAAACAAGAAAAGAAAAAGACATCATTATCAATTCCTAAATTATTCCTAACAATTCTAAAGTAACAGCCTCAGTGGTGGTCTACCTGAGCCTTAAGTTAGGCCTTAAATAATACATTACACATTTGTAGACCCATACAACCCATTGGTTACCACACTGCTAGATAATCACCAAGCATCCAGGGTTGAATGTGCTCCAGAAGCCAATGTAACCTGAGAATAGTTTAATCTGGTTTAACCCCCAAACATATCTCGTATCCCTTCAAAGTCACAATCAAAAAGCCTTTCAGTACAGTAACTGAGCATCCAGGCAACATCCAAGATATTTATTTTTAAACGTAAAAGCCACATCATTGATTTATCTCCCAATCTAAAAATAGACTGCAGGACTAGTCACAGCGCTACTTAAATGAATTATTTTGAAGAAACGTCCTTTGCATTTGGTCTTCAGCGCGTGCTGGGTTCAGAGGAAACAAGCCACTATTCTCATTCTCTGGCTTCAATAACAATGGAATAGTCCCTATTGATTACATGCAGCTGAGTCAAGCTGCCATTAAGTGTTGCCAAGCGACAGCTAATTTATGCAATGGTATCCTTATGAGCCGACACGGTTACAGCAGGGGATGTATTAAGCCTGTGAAAACGCCTCATACGACAACAATAAACGAGTGAGTCATTTACGAAAGTATTTTGACAAAGTGATTGTATTGCTAGAACCTGCTGGGTGATTATGAGTGATCGAAAAAGGTGTCCTTACAGCTTGAAATAAAAAAATAACTATGCTGCGTACAGTAAATAACTTCATACTCGGATGGGCTTTGCAGCTGTGACATGTTGTCCGTCTGTCTGAAGGCCCCCGCTAATCGTTATTGTATTGATGAGGGGCCTCATCAGTGGTGCCTCGTACTCTACGACCAATCACAGGGCCAACAATGAGAAAGGAAAACACACTTGGGCAGAGTTCGGTTAAAAAATGAAGCGCAAGTTCATAACCTCTTGATCCTGGTCGAGTTTAGATTCTGATTGAGACGATGCCAAAGAAACTTCAACAATATGTTTAATTTTGAGTTAAAAACAACTAAACCCATATTGGCTCAGCTATTCTGGCCATTATACATACGTTTACAGATTCTTTCAAGCCAAACTCTCTGCCCTTATAGTTTGACCTTCCATTCTGTGGTATACCTTAAAAACACTCAGCCGGCTTTGGACCAGAGCCAAGTCTAATTAGCTTAGTCAGCTGCAAAAAAAAATCCCTTTAGAAAATCCATGAGTGGGGACACGGGGTCGGATGCAGCAGAAACCATTATCCCAGCCCGGCTATTTAAATCAACACCATTGCGATGGGCACTCTGCCAGAAAGAACTCTGGCTGCACGACGGCGCCATGCAAAAATGGCCCAAACTCACAGCAGGTGCAAGTTCAACAGTGATGAAAGCAAACACACGAAACATACACAAACCCCACACACACACACACAAACAAACAACGCACACACTTAGTGAGTATTGAAGGTAAGAGATTCGTTTTAAAGCCCTGATTTACATTGATTATGCAAATAACTTCCTTACCCACTGTGCAAGACAATATTCAAAAGTAGTGATTCTCAACTGGTGGGTCTTGGCCAATAGCGAGGGCAATTTTTAACTGGGTCACGGAGCATATGCAAACCCTAATCTTTTGGAAGAAGCCCATGAATTAACTAAAGATTCCACGTTAAGTCCCGTATCAATGGCTTATTTCATGGAGTTTATCCCCAACTGTGCAGCTTTTTGTTCACGCCATGTTTTTAACAGTACATGAAGGTACTGGGGACTACTGCAATATTGGCAGATACATTCTTTATTTTTGGGTCACAACTTGATGACTATTGACGCATTAGGGGCCTGAGGCTAGAACCATGCTCTATAGGGGGTACACAGATAAAGAGGGGTAGGGCCATAAAAGCAAGGCAGTAGTTCCACTCAGACACTGGGAGGAGCTTACGTGTTTGGATGATTCATCAAAGCTCCAGTCAGCGAAGCCATCTGGTGACGTGAAGCCATGTCGCTCGGCGGAGCTCTCCAGCTCCTTCTCCTCAGGCTCTTCCTTCACGGCTAGAGGCGGCGGGGAGACCGGCCTCTTGGCGGCCAGCGACGATGCCGAGTAGGCTGCGAGGGAGAGCGCCGAGTAGTAGGCGGCAGGGTCCTGGTGGAGACGTGGCTTCTTCATCTGCAGCCCTGGCACACCCTCCTCATCCTCCTCTTCTTCGTCATCATCATCGTCCTCTTCATCCATCTCATCGGTGCCTTCGCTCTCATCCAATTTCCGCTCCTCGTCGCCATCATCGTAAAAGCTCCCGGCCAGGTCCCCCTTCCGGACCCCCGACTCCATGGTGTACGTCTGGGGCCCGGGTCGGTGGGTTTTGCCATCTGCGGCACCTCGGCCAAAGTACGCGGCGTCTGGAATGGAACCAAAGGCCCTGGACTCGGCTGAGTGCTTGGAGAAGAGGAGCTGGGCTTGCTGGAGGTGCTTCTCGGGATGGTCCAGCTTGGCCTCCAGTTGTCTCTGGAGATGTTCCATCACTGCCTCCAGCTTCACTCCAGCTGGGTTCCCCTGGTGTATTCCTGCTCCTGCTGAACTACCCTCCTGATTCAGTGAGGGAAAAAAATGTGGAATACAAAATGTTAAATAAATAATCCGTTTCAATTCAACATTGCCATTTAGCTAAAGGGCAAGATTTAAAGAAATAGGCCTCTTTTTGACCCTCAACTATCAATAGGCTACTTAGAAATGGCTTTAAAAAGTCACATGGTTAAACGTTGTCCACTCGATTACATTGTTTACAACGTGTTCGCTAGAAACTGGGTTACAGCTATAAAAGCAACTAAATGAAGTAAGCATAACTAGAACACGTATTGCAACAGTAGGAATAAAAAAATGAAGACCTTTCGTTAATTTAATTGGCAACAGAACGAATTCGACCCACACAAATAGAAAAGCCATTTCCGCGGACAGTGTAGCCTGTAGGTTCAGATACATTTTTAAAAGTTCGTTAATGTACACACGAAGCGGCTCATATAATTGATAAACGTTAAAACACAATAATTACAAATGACCAAATATCAGTATCATTATATCTTCCTGATAACTTCGTACTACCTCGCTTTGTTTCTGCTACTAACTCGACTGGACTTCTCCTCGTTGGGTTAGTCGAAACTCACCATTTGCGCTTTGGAGTAATCCATCATGACTGGAGGGCCTTCTCTAGTTGGTGGTTCTTTCTTGAAGTCAAATAACAGGCACGGTTGATATCAAGTCGAACACATATCCCACCGATTCGGTGTATTTTGGGCGCACAGCCACGTATAGGGTGGAAAAAACCCGGTCAAATTGAGCCACGGGATAGTAAGGCTGAGTCTACCTCTCTCTCGCTCGTCACCGCCCGTGGAAATACTCACATCTTTGATTGTCTGTCTGATTGTCTACACCCCCAATCTGAATGAATGAAAGGCCCGCCCCAAGCGCCTGGAGACCGCTTTCCTGTGCAGCTCTATTCACGATACTGTATGTAGGGAAAACAATACGAGTTGACCACCTACATATAAGCATGGGATGGTTTGATCGTGATAAAAGTAAAGTCGTGCGCTAGGAGACGCAGCATAATTAACATTCTTCCAAAAAAAAGATCAGCTTAAAAGGCCTTTCCAATCACAATTTCACGCTTGCATTTAATAAGTTAGATTATATGTCACTTTTCTTTAATGGTGTTGTTTTCGAAAGTCAACACAATCTGGTGGCATGAGAAAAGCGATTTCAGTAAAAGTACAACTTACTGTCCCTACTAAATGTGGATCTTTAAAGAGCCCAAAAGCCCGAGCTCAATTTAAATATATTTCTTAAACAGCCTAAGGAAATTCGTAAATTTGGCAGATTAAATTTCAGATAAACCACTGTGTGCTTATTTTAACGACTCACTATTGCTTCGGAATTAAATTAATCCCTAATTTGCTACGATGAAAGGAATACCATGCCGATCCAAAATTACTGTAACTTTTAGGCAAACGAAATTATTCATTTTGATTAGGCCTATGCAAGTCTTACATTTGAGATTAATATGATAAAACAATTTTTGAAAGGATTTCTAGGCCCTCCATGCATAGGCCTGAATAAAATATCTTATTACAAAACAATAATGTAATTAAGATATTGCACTGTTCAATATGCAGCACACATCGACCATTTACTAATATTAATATATGCGGCAGTATGATTATACAATATAATAATGTACAAATTCATTATACAATTCAGAAAAATAATTCAGCGTACAATTGAGAACCATTCAATACTAAGTGTACACAAATAAACTCAAAACACAAATTTGATTGAATCTTGTTTATTACGTCATAAATTTCCCTGAAATGAAGACAGATTGAGGAAGCATACAGTAAAATGATTTGCTTTTTTACATTCACAGGAAATGCTGCTCTCTAGTGGACAAACATGAGTATGCAATGGTAGTCAATTACATAAATTACCCAAACACATGTGTGTGACACAAAAATAGTTCTCTATTAGTTCAATAGTCCTTTATTAGGTTCATCAATATAAATTACAAGCAAAAGAACTTAATAAAAGGCCAAATTAAATACCACACATAATTCCAAAAGGCAAAAATAAACACAAGATGTCCCAAACAGAGGTTTTGGTGGTATCCACTTTTGTCCGAACTAGAATAAAGGAGAAGGACGTTTCAGTTTGAACAAGGTTTTGGTGGATGAAAGAGCCGAGGAAAAAACACAATCTTTAAGCCTACAATTGAATACATACCCGTTTATAATTTATCAATGCCAAGCTCTTCAGGAGTGGAGATTCCAAGCTCGTCTAATGTTGGCCGCAGCTCTTGAACGAGGTATGGGTAGATCGCTTTGTGGGGGCCAGATTTGTCCTGGGCGGAAATCAACATGATTTGAATCAACCAAGACGACAACTATGGTCTCATTATCACAGAGATGAAGAGTCTATTTCCCCATTAATAATTACAAAATGGATTAAACTCCCTTTATTCCTGATATATGGCCGTACCTTTACAGCCTCCAAGATGCGAATGGCGCTGGCCAGGTCATCTAGCCTACGACAGGCTCTCAGTGCTGCGTCAAGGATCTTTGGTTCAGGTACCAGATCATACCCGATTAAGGTGTTCATCCCTGAGTAAAGACAAGGAAAGCAAACTTTAGTTTGAGACACTCACTTTACCCCGGAATAAAAGCAATCAATCAACACATTTATTTACATTCCGATACAACCATCACTCCCAAAGTGTGCAGAAATTCGTTATGATTATGGAAACATTAAGGGTTGGAGGTAAACTGTACCTCGTCATTACAAAGTTGCTAGTGCCCCACTTCAACCCTTGGGGCTTCTATTGGCTATGCTTGTGCTTTCCACTGGTCAAAGTTTACAAGTTAAGCTATACAAGGTCTTACATTCAACAGAACCATCGGCAGCTTGCCATGCGTATCTGAGATAGCGCCTCTTGCATTTAGCTAAGATTTAAAAGTGGATGAGATAAGTAAGTAAAAACCATCCCACTCATATTTGGCCTGTGAAGTGCAGCCAACTCGTTCATGTTGTGAAATAGTTTGAGCAGGAAGTCAAAGCCAAGTCTTCGACCGCCGATGCAACGTTTGTGTCAGACATGAACTAATTCCCATGCTATATTAAATGTTTACAATTTGTGACGATGGGATGAATTAATAGGTCAAGTAACAACAAAGTCAAACCATCCTTTTTAACTTATTATTGCCCTCAAGACAACTACAAGTGTTTTTTTTATATGAATGTGTAAGTTAACGTACCACCCCTAAAGCAGTGACAAAGGGGCATTGTGTTTTCGGTATAAAGGCCAAATACCTTGTGAATAAAGACATTTTCCATAATCACGTCCTGCACTTACCTTTCCTCAGTTCCCATGCATCGATGTCAGGCTTGTTAAAGTAGGTCACCCAGCGCGCATCAAACTCTTCATCCGTCTCCTCCTTCCCATGGGAGTAACACCTCGCTGCCAAGGCACCTGCACGGTGAAGTACAAACAGTTCACTCAGGTCGGAAGTATGATGTCAATACTCATACAGAGCAAGACCAAGAATTGCACAACCATAACGCATTTAAGGTCATGCAAGGTAAACCGCTGCCTTCCAGCTGAATCTATGCCAACGTAATAGACATGACCTAGCTACCCAGAAAGCAGGGTATAACAGCTACTCGGAAAAGCTTACATGGTATATTTACGGACCATGAGTAAGTAGGTCGCCAGTGTAACGACTAGTAATGTGTAGTAATGCGCTAGCGGTGTTGTTGTGGGTTAGCTAGAAGCTAGCAGGGCCCAAATGGGTCATGGCAAGGACACAGACCTTCTTCAAAGAGATCCACAAATGTGACCATTTCAACACCCCACTTCCAAAGACCACACATACAAATGACAACATTGACAGTGTCGGTTAGTTTACGTACAGCCACACCACATTTTTCGTTTTTTGCGCAACATTCATTCAACTGAGCTAACGCGAGCTAGCTCACATGTTAGCCGATAAGTCATAGTAATGAGCCGGTATTCATCCACAAACACAAGAGCATCATGTTAAACTGTTAGATAAACGGACAATACCTTGGCACCCTGGCTGCACGCGTGTTAAACTCCGGACCCCGGAGACTGAGAGACGGACGGCTGCTCTGAACATGATTTGGATGGAGGACTGCGGTTTGCTTGGCGAGAAGACAAGATTTTTGTCGCTCTTCACGTAGACACAGCAATGTTGATACTGCGCATGCGTTAAGCGTCATTGCCAAACATGGACCGAGACATGACGTAAGGATTAAACAGGCCCAATTATTAGTCCAATTTTGTCAAGAATGCATGCAGTAAATCTTTATTTTGTTCAATATAACGGTTCGGGTGTTGTTGTCGGGATTATTTAAATCAATCTTCATTTAATTTGTATGTACTCGTCATTCATTCCGAACTACAACATAGTATTAGTTATAAATGAATTGGATATCTAGCTCAGAGCAAAGTCAATGAATATGCCTACTAATAAGGTCTACTTTTGAAAATTAAAACAGGAGACAAAATCCATGTTCTTGCCTCACTGATATCCTGAAGAAATTCATACTAGAACTTGCAGAGTTTGATAATGTTTATTATTATAATTATGATTATTTGTATTATTATTATTAGGTATTCACAGAGTATCTGTGGATAACTATTGTTATTCTAGGAGTTCTTATTAGGTATTCACCGTGTATCTGTGGATACCTATTGTTATTCTAGTGGTTGGGTATTATTATTCCGGATTGGTAATGCCTATATATGCGCGGTGGACTGGTCAAAAGTTTTCAAATTTGGGGTATAGATACATATCCACATTAAACAGGTCTCCAAAATTACCAAAAGTCTCCAACGTCAGCAGAACCTCCCATCCCCCCCTCACAGGGGGTTTGGGGGGGGTGTTAGACCCAAAAGGGTCTTGAAACTTTTTGGTTGGTCAAACTTTTATTTCGAAAGTAACTTAAGTAACCTAAGTAACTTACATAACTTACGTAAGTTACTGAGTTACTTAAGTAACTTACGTTACTTACGTAAGTGACGTAACTTACGTCACTTGCGTAACTTAAGTAACTTAAGTAACTTACGTAACTTACGTAAATGACGTAAGTAACTTTCGAAATAAAAGTTTGACAAAAAAGTTTCAAGAAATACCCCCCTGCTGGAGGTTCTGCTGACGTTGGGGGACCTTTTGGGGGGTGCCCCCTTCTAGGTAGCGGCAAATAATACTACTAGAGAAAAACTAGATTCAATGATCCCGGGCTAAAAGGCTACATAATGGAAATGCACGTTACTAAATGTTGCTTTTACAACAATGCAAGCACATTTAATTCCGTGAATTTAGAATGAACAAATCAAATGCATACAAAAAAAAATGTTTACGACAACAAGCATGAACAAACAATCACATCCAAAATATTGTCACCACAGAACGTATCTGTGGATTTACAAAATACTGATTTATTTTGTAATCTTACAAAACATAATCCATCCCCCTCCTCCCAAAACACTGAACTCACACACACATAGGCTAAATGCTGACGGCATGGTCGACCTACGCAAACATTCATTTAATCCTGCATATCAACGACTGGTGTAGCCTACTCACCAGTCACAGGAGAGCGATCCGCCTGTTGCTGTGATTGGCAGCGAAGCGGTCAATCACTGCATTGACGTCCAATGCTTTGGTCCTTATTGAACTGATCGCCAGCACACCAAGGTTGCTGGTTCGAGCCTCTCGGCTTCTATTCCGCAGATACGTCTTTAATCGGCGTAGGCAAATAAAGCTCCTCTCGAACGCCGCTGATCTGACGGGCAGTGTCATCTCCACCATGTTAGCATTCTTAGCGATGGATGTGGGAGTCTGTGGATCGCCACGGACATTATCGACTCTCCCGGGTTTTTTTGCCACCACATATGTAAAGCGTTCCATAATTATTTTGTTACACACTAGAACTTTTTGTATCCATACATTTCCCGATGCTTCACCGACACTGCTAGACTGATTCAATCACACTATAATATTTTACAAATCAACCAATCAAATCACACCACAAGCAGCAATGGCAAACGGTAAAAATCACTTGCGCAAATTAAAAATATGATTTCTAGTTCCGTTTTTTTATTACATATGAGCTTAGGCCCCCGCTGATCTGATCTGAGCCACATTGCAGTGCTTTGTGATTGGTCAATAAGATAGCGCACTTGACCTTATTATTGACCTTGACCGCTTATTTTGCCATTGGGACCCATAATGTCCTTCAGGATATATTTTGCTGTGATATTTTACAGTGAAAATTTCGGGAAATATTCAAAAATTGTTTTCTTCAGAACCACAACTTCAAATGACAACCTGATTAAGATCGCAAGGAATGGTCTTTATTGCGTAAAAAATGGCAGAGTTATGGCAAATTCAATATATGTTGATTAGCGAACATTACTATCAAGTTTGGGTTCCATAACTAATCTCAAAAGAAAAGAAAAGGCAAAACCAAAAACGATGGCTCCAAAGTTTAGGTTCTGTCTTGAACCTCTGGAGACCTGGGATCTGCTCCTGGCTGAGGTCTTGTGTGTTGGCATGTTTACTATGCGGTCCCTGCATGTGTTCACGTGGTTAGTAGGCCACTCTCCTACCAGAGATAAATGTAGTTTAGGCTAATCAAGCAGGTCATGAACATACATCTATTGTGCTTTCTTTATTCAATTTAGCAGAACAGATATCCAGAATATTAAAATTTATGCTATTATTATGATTTTAAATGTCTTCTCTCCCAGCATTTAAAAAATGTAATAAAATCAAACCTGAAACATTTAACATCATACCTAAAAAAAAATGACGACATTTGAGTCAAACCGACGAAGTGGAGGGTAGGTCTCTGTTTCCAGCCTCCAGGCGGACTCTCTTTGCACCGGGGGCCATGTGTTGTGAACAGGGACCATGAGGGTCCCCCCACTGGGCCTGGTCTCTCTGCTCCGCCTCCTCCTCCTCTGGGAGAGTATGGAGCCTCTGTGGGGGCTGGTAGCCAGGCTCCTGGGGGTCCAGCGGGTCCTTGGAGAGCAGGACAGTGAGGGCGGGGACCGTGCGGCACACGGTTACCCCCGGCACTCCCTTCTGAAGACTCTCCCACTCCTCGCTCACCGTCTTGTTGCACAGCTTGGACACCTGGTGCAGCCCTCCCAACTGGCGCTTTAGAATCTCCACGCAGGTGATGGTCTTGGTGAGGCTCCTGCCCGATCCTGTGAAGACCACCTGCCTCAGGGCCCCCCCACCGCCCTGGCCCTGACCTTGCATGCGAGCCGCGGCAAAACGCAGAAGGTTCCGGATCTTGCTGCCCTCCTTCACCCTCATGTGGAGGATGTCCGCTGGCAGCCCCGGGATGGGATGTGGATCGGGGTCCTCTCTGCGTCCGACCCTCCTGAAGTTGCTCTGGTCCAGTTTAGGAGGAGGACGATGAGTTGGTGGTGGTGGCGTTGGGCAACATGGGACAGCACCCAGGAATGAGGTGTGTTGTGGTTCCATAACAATACTGGTTTGCTTATTGTTTCAGTGTCTAATTATATTTACCCCAAGAAAAACCTCATCGACTTCCGTAGGCTGTTTGATTAAAAAGTTTAAATCTTGTCTTTTTTCTCCTTTTCTCTTCTCTTTCTCGTTCTCTTCCTCTGTCCTGTGATCTGTAGATTTCTCGAATATTTTTCTTACTCCAACAATGTGAAGGAAAAATATGTCCTTGCTCTGCCCACTGCACTGAGGACAGCTGATGCCAACCACCACATATGAGGCTCAGAGAGAGACATGTAGCGTGGGA
Organism: Brosme brosme; assembly: GCA_900302425.1. Classification (NCBI taxonomy): domain Eukaryota; kingdom Metazoa; phylum Chordata; class Actinopteri; order Gadiformes; family Lotidae; genus Brosme; species Brosme brosme. The sequence goes on from OMKX01070557.1 coordinate 14,431, forward strand.
CATTGTTCTCTTAAAGGCACACACAACCTTCATCTCCGTTAAGTCGTGTCTGTCCGCATGGCGTGAGTTAGTTTTTATGGTGAGGGGAGGGTGGTGTTTGGAACCTTTAAGGGCTGAGAGACATATTTTTCTGTGTGCTAACTAATTTGCATGGCTGATTAAACATGAGTTAATTTGGTCTAACGAGGCATGTAACCGAAGCAATGCTTTGTTCTAGATTAGGTTTGCACCCGATCGTTCTTTTATCATTGCATTCGGGGTTTGCCTTCTTGACCCATGAAACGATGCAAGCGACATAATTGTCAAATTAAGTGAGGTGCTACAAATAAACCAGAAATAGTTCTATAGAAAAGGTGCAGTGTATGGTTTATAAACCAGACCTCTCCTCTTGCTGTATCATCAGAGAGCCATATGGTCTTTGAGAAATGTGTGCCTGTGGGCTAGTGCACCATCCACACAGTTCTCCTCCCTTCAGCCCAAAGGCCTACTGGGCTGACCCAGAAAGCGCTTGCCATTTAATTTGTGTTGAATTCCACTTCCAATGGCTTTCTTTAAAATAGACAGGCTTACTGTGAGTAGGACCCCAATATTTTTAAAGGCTTTTATAACTCAATAATATTGCAGAAAACCTTTAAAGGAAATATGTGTTCTGCGGATGTATTGCTCTAGAGAAATGAGACAGGGAGCTCGTAAATGAAGCAGCTGCTCAAATTCAAACAGCCCACCGTTATAAGGTTTGCATCCTGCCTAGCCGACTGGTGCGTTTCCCAAATCACATGCATTGAGCACTGTTAGCAGTCTCAATGTGATCGCTTTTGAATCAAATGTGACCCGCACTTGTGCATATTCAGTCATGTATGGAGAGACATGCATTGGGTGTGCAATAAGTCCAGTTCTTTTGGACATCACTGATATTTAACTGTCTTACCTCTGCCATTGCCAACAGATTTTTTTAATTGACAAAGATATTTGATTATAATTTTCTTATTTACCAAACTCTGTGTTTATTTTGTTGTTTGTGTTTGCGTTTGGCTTTGACTTGATCCCTCACTCAGTGATCCTCTGCCCTACTACCCTTCAACAACACCAGAGAGACCGTCTTAGAGCTCGGAGCAACGTGATTGGCTGGAGATACCGGGAGCCTAATTAGCATGATGCTCTGCTCAGATTAGGCCCAATAGAGTGGCATACATCTGAGGGATGTTGTTAACCACTCCATTTACCTACACAAATACAATAGAATAGAATCGACTACAATATAATATAATATGTGTATTATATTGTAATATAATAGACTTTGGACAGAATTATCATCAAACGAGGTACTTCCAGGATGACAATTACTAGGTATTCAGAGAGATTCTGTAAATATCTATTTTTCTTGTAAGGATTATTCTTATTATTCCGGATTAGTAGTCCCTATAGCTCAGCCTCTGATTCCGCAAAAGTTTTCAATTTGTCAACGGCATTTGTAATCACGCGTTTGGTAGCATTTCGCCCATAGGGGGCGCTGTCATTCACGGTCAAAGTCATCAGCCCTGAAGCCCCGCTGGAGGAACATTGCAAAAACTTGGTATACAGGCCTTTTTTACATCCTAAAGAGTTTTGCCTCTTGAACCAATTATGTCTGTATTTTGAGAATAATTCAAGAAAACATCTAAGTGATCCATCTTATTTAAAAGACATCTGAAAGCTAGCTGTTGCCTTCTTATCATTACATAGCCCAACATATAGATCGATTACGTTCATGGCATGTAGATCCCTCTGATCTGAGGCACATTGCAGTGCTTTGTGATTGGTCAATAAGATAGCGCACTTGTACTTATTTTACTTAGAATGAATACTTGTCCAACCTCGAATTTCAGGGTTCAGATTTGACCTTTTACATTAAGCATTCAGCAAAATCTTTTTCGTACATTAATAGGGCGTTCAAAAGCGAGTCCCTCCCATTAGCGACTCCAATATCGTCGGATGGATACTGGCCCCTCGCAAGCGAAAGTAGTCCCGGTCGGTTGGGTGAATAACTTTGAAGCGCGCTCCAGCGGTCGGTGCATTGGTCCCTGCAGGTTCTCAGTAGGTGAGTGTATCTCTGATATCACTTTTGGATTAACTTTTTTTTTTTTTAAATACTTTAAGTATTACTTTGAGGAATGGCTTTCATATCTCTATTTTCTTACCTATGCAGGTTTGTTTAATAGCGCATTTATAATGGAAAAGTCAATGTGAATTACAAACGATGAATGGACCCACCGTCTCTATTGAGAACATATTCCTTATCTCTCCTGTTTATGGAATATGGTAAATCATTTGGAGAAATTGCAGTGTATCTATGTATCTATGCGCTAGAACAAATCTTCCTCGTGAGAAAATGTAGATTATGTTAAAGTGACCTGTTGCGCTGATCCCAAAATTCACACCAAAGGCAGAGTGCATATTATATCTTGCGTATCTTGCATATCTTACATGTCCCATATTTCTTTGAATATTAACATCACATCAACAGATATTGTGTGTGAGTCTCCCTTAACCAGCACTGCTCAGCTTACATGTCCCGTGGAATGCAGAGTAGCTTGAGTGCAGTCATGCAGGCCAGTATAGAGCGACTGTTTATGTTGCGCTTTGCAAAGGGCATTTCTGTCAGTCACCTATGTGAAGCAATTTTAATGGCTTGTATATGATTCAATGCATCTGTAGCATTGACAAGATCTTTTCGGACAGAACACATTGTAGACCATCCCTGGTTTTAGATTGAATCTCTCTCCACTGGACGCCATAATGACTCCTTCTCACTTTGAGATCCTTTGGGTAACATCCTGGACTGTAAACGTAAACAGGAAGCCATAGTTGTGATCAGTCTGGGCCATTGGGCCAACATCAAGCCTTTAAGAAGGGACCTGCCAGTTAGGGCTGGGATATCAAGGTTTCATTAGTTCTATGTTGTCTTGGCTCAGCACACCTTGGGTCTGATGGGACCCTGTGATCTTCCTGTGTGTCCCACCAGGTATCCAGTCATGGCTAAAGACGCAGGCTCCAGCATCATGAAGACCCAGCAGCTTCTCGCTGCCATGGCCGACACCCACCTCGAACACATGTGCCTCCTGGACATTGACTCC
>OMKX01070567.1:0-11105 GCA_900302425.1 Brosme brosme
GCGCTGACCCCCGTTTGGATCCAGTCTGCGTCGGGCTCCTTCAGCCGCGCCCTGAACAACCTGCTGGACGAGATCGACGACAGCCAGCTGGAGGACGTGATCACGTGCCGCGAAATCAACGACCGCTTCATGCAGGTGAGACCCTCACCCTGCACCCCCCCTCCAATGGGTCACGTAGCGTGGAAACGGAAACGGATTTAGAAATCAGATAAAGGCACACCGTAGAGTTCCCCTCCCTTCTGAGAAGAATACTGTTTTGTTGAAGTTAAACTGCCAAGACCATCTCCATATTCTTTTTTTGTTTGTTGTAAACATTGTCATGTTTTTCATTAAATTTTTGCTAGTCCAATTCCAATAGTATGTGTCTTTTGACCAGGCCTGCTGAATGTAAACGTAACCTCGTTCTCCCAGGTGGAGAGGAACATGCTGTCCCCCTACGTGTCCCCGCGGGACAGCCCCTTCAGGCACATCTTCATGGGCTCCGGCCCGCACACGGTCCAGAACCTGCTGGACCACCTGGAGGCCTTCCGGCTCCGCAGCCCAGAGGCCAACGCCGACGCCTTCCAGAACCAGCTGGCCCTGGCCACCTGGACCCTCCAGGGCTGCGCCAACTCGCTAGCGGGGGAAATCTGGGCTCTGGATAACGAGATCTAGACCACCCCCGTCCTGCACATGGTTGGGCCCTAACCACGTGTTGGTTCCCATCAAAACCAGTGGTGGACCACGTGGTGTGGGACGTGGTAGGTCCCACCGCGTGTAGGTCCCACCGCGTGTAGGTCCCACCGCGTAGTGAGAACAACCACGTGGTTGGTCTCACTACGCGGAACTGGCAGCTTTCAAATCTGCAGCTAATGTCCCTATAAACGGCCACCATAGTTAAAGGGCAGTCTAAAGCAATTGGGCATTTTATGTACATTTTATGAACATCACATGATGAACATCATGTGATGTTCATCATGTGATGTTCATCATGTGATGTTCATCATGTGATGTTCATCATTTGATGTTCATCCTAATATTGATTTCTACACTCCCAACACCCTGATTAACTAATAATGCATTGTTTCCCTTTTTGATTTCAATAACTCCACAATGCCAAATTTCAAAGTTAAATTCGAACCTAACAGCCTCGAAATGAGTTTCCTGTGATTGAGGAGATCCCCCGGTGAGGTTGTTGAACCTGATGATCACGTCTACAATACGCAAATAACCTCAAAGTCTGTGATTTTGACTTTAACTGAATTGAATGTAATATAACTGATGCCTTTTCACAGCCTGAGGAAACATCAGTTTTAGAACAGCAGTACAGATCGCAAAGCAAGCACTGGTACGATTCCTTTATTGTTTACAGAACGTAATTTCCTTGCGATCAACAACTGCTGTCATTTCTACTGATGTTGTATAGATCTTTTAATTGCATTCACACCTCGTCTTTTTGTATCTGACAAGTTACAATGTACCATTGTGCTAAAAATCTGTTCTATGTTGGAGTCAAAAGTTGCCAGACTGCGAGAATTGTCAACCAATCAAGACAATCGGATATAACTGCCTAGTCAACAAAAGAAATAGGTAGCCATTTTGTCAATCTCACATTAGTCTCCTTTGAAGATTGTCTAAAATGGCCCCTTGCTGACCCAAGAGCAAATTCCCGTTGTTCTTTTTTGAAAATCCAGCTGATAGTCTGAATCAGAAAACCGTACCTGTATTTATTTTTGTTATTTATTTATCAGTGGCAGGGTTCACTATAAATAGTGCTCTTTTTTTATTGCTCTTTTTATAAGTAATATAATTATCGGGAGCAGTGCCTTCCATAATTATGACAGTTATACTGTCGAAATGACAAAAGCAGCATCTGCTTAAAGAAGTATACCTGTCTTCCGACAGGCGGCCAGATACACCTGTCAAAGCCAACCAATCACGGCAACCGCCCAGCCAATCAGGCCCAAGTCAAACCACCAGCCAATCAAATTCAACCGCCCTAACCAATTGTGGCCCCTGCAGAGGTTGGCGTAAGAAAACCCTCAATTTGGATCACCATCTGGTTGAACATCAAGTAGTCCTGTTGGTTGGTGGTTTTGGGTCCAGAAGGACGTCCTGGACATGGCTGTTGGTCCATGTTCAGGTGGATCTTCTCCAGGTGCTCTGCGAGTACCGCTCCCTCGGGGGCATGTATACTTCTCATCCTGAAGACGTTATCGGGAGCAGTGTCTTCCACAATGTGAAGGAAAAAGGTAGTTTTTGCCTACCAGTGTTTATCCATATCGGAGGCAGTGTCCTCCATATTTCACTGTAGGAATGTGTGTTTTGTATTATCGGGAACAGTGCTTCCCATAATTTCTGTATATAACAGTGACGGCACCTTACAATGCACAAATTGTCCACGTCTACATCAACATCACCAGTTTGTTGTCGTTCTGTATGTGTGTTAAACCTCGGGTCTCGAGGGTGTGATAAGACCTGAACCGTGGTAGGTTCTGCAGAAGGCCACAAATGAATTCATGGCTTGAAAACATTCGTGGCCACTTGTTCAGTGAAAACGCCCCTGATACCAACGCTTTCAGGCTTCCTCCGACCACAAAACAAGTGTCCCTATTGTAAGAATAGTCTTGGGAGTGGGCCGTGCAGCATTTAGAAGTCTTATTTCCGGTCCTAACCGCCGGTTCCTCCTCTCAGTTCTACTTCCTTCTGTTGGGCTGCGCGCGATAAGGCGTCTGTTTCCATGTGATGGGGAATGTTTGTATTTTGGGGTTTGTTTTTGAAGTCGCTAAACAATCTCACGTTGACCACGATGGTTCCTACAGTTGGTTGTGGTGGTACCGGGCTGGTCCAGTTGGTTGTGGTGGTACCGGGCTGGTCCAGTTGGTGGTGGTGGTACCGGGCTGGTCCAGTTGGTGGTGGTGGTACCGGGCTGGTCCAGTTGGTTGTGGTGGTACCGGGGTCGTCCACAAGGCCGTTTCTCTGAAATGTGTGGGTGGTCCGAATGATGCAGTTCAGATAAAAACGTGTTTGTTTCGTTTGGTTAAAACGTTCGTGTTGCTTCTCTTATGGTAGTCTTATGTGTGCCTTCTTTTATTTGATTTTTATTTCTTTTTTCTGTCAGGTCTGCATAATGTAGAGCTCCTAAATAGCTGATGTCTTTCATGATTATGATGACACTGTTTGAAAAATCACATTAGTGCTTTCACTCTATCCTCACCCCCTCCCTGGCTTCTGATAGTTCAATATATATATATATTTGTTTTCTTTTGCTTTTTCGCTGAACCAAAATGTCGCTAAGGTTGTGGAACATTCTACCTTTACCAAGGTTAAGACTAATTTCATATTAAGAAACATGCAAAAGTGATTATTAAAAGATCTCTTCTTTTCTGTATTCCCCCCGTTGTGAACAGTATGAAGCCACATCTGGCTTCAGATACACACGTCAGTCACTGTGTTCACACCACTAGTGTAAAAATAAGACCGTTGAATCGTTTGGATTTAAAGATGGCCAACATAATTGCTTAATGGCATGGTTCAGGATTTTCCTCCTAATTTGTGAAGTCGGAAAAATAAAAAAGCCATGGAATGGAACTGCACAGAATCTGTACCAGTTGATGATTTGAATATATCTTGACCTTAAGATGTCATCTATGTAGTCACAAAAAACAGGTGTATTATCCTAAATTGAATTGGAAATTGTTCTGAAATATTGGAAAGTAATTGTAATTGCTCTTCATGACTTTACTTATTTGTATCTTTAAAATTGTCTCATTATTATTACCATGTGAAAATCTAATTTGCTTCAAAACATGTCTCAAAAAGTAATGTTTTCTGATACCATAGGCTGCTCATTGTCCTTTGTTCTCATTTCTGTTGCTCAAATAAATGGTCATAAGGTAACCTGCGTTGACTTCATGTGTATTGAGTCAGGCTACACCTCACATGTAGCATGCTAGCTGACCATCCATGTGACCGATGCTAACTTTGACTAGGCAATGCAAGTCTATTTATACAGCTACCTTCAAGCTCAAGACCGTTCATAGTCCTTAACATAGGACAAGAATCCCATTTTAAGAACATTGAAAGGACAATCTTTATTCAAAGGTTTTTATATTGATGTTCAGCACATACAGAACATTTGTTGACTTCAGAAAAAATAGACTGAAAATTATATTAATTTAAATAAAAAACTAACTTTAAAAAAATATCCATACACTAAACAAAGCACACAATTAGACACATTAAAGGTTAATGCATTGATTCGGTTAGAGCAGCCTTTCTCAAAGTGTGGTCCGCGAGCGACCCCTAGTGGTCCGCGAGTAGATTTGGTAAAATATGTTAGACCCAAATATAGAAAAACAAAAAAAATATTTTACCTTTCAGATGTTGTTGTAGGAGGCCTTTGATGCAGAAATTAGAGTTAAAAAAAAAAAAAGGTTTATGTACTTTTTTAGAGAAATGTTGTAATATTGCAACATTGGGCTTAGTTGGGAGCAGAATTTCTGTATTTGTACTCACGTTGTCTGAACAACAATTCAGAACAACTAAGGGTTCATTTGCAGGGTTGATTGCTTATTTAGCCCCATAAAGGTATATAACATTAATAATAATCACACAGTCATATTTTTATGATGTCATTTATTAAGAAAAACTATTAAACAAGATAAAACTCTAGCTTTTTTTTTTTTTCCTTTTTTCTTTTCATGACTGACTTTCATTGGTGGTGAAAGTCCCAAAAACAGTTCTTGTCCTCTGTAAAGCAAAGGCGAACATCACACTTGCTGCATTGCGTGTTGGTGTATCCTTTATTGCAGTGTCTGCAGCGTCCTCTCCCTGTCTTCCTTGGGAAATGTGCAACTAGGTCCTTGCGTACATCAAATGGGAGGTGTGCACATCTCTTGGATGGTCTCTTCTGAGCATTCAGAGGGCTTCCTGATGTCACTGTCTGTGTTGCTGGGCTCCCTTTGCCTGAAGATGGTCGTCCTCTCTTTGGAGTTTGAAGTGTTGTGTTTACCAGGATGAGAGAGGATGCTAGCTGTGCCTGAAACTGTCTCCTGTTCATTGTCTCTTTGCTAGACACCTTGAGAGCTTTACAGTCCCGCTTGTAGAGGAGCCAGGCATTGACCACAGCGAGGATGATGGTGTGCCAGAAGATGTACATGTACCAGCGACGGGATTTGATGGGAAACTTATATTTGGCTGTTAATGAGTCCAAAAAACCCACACCTCCCATGTACTTGTTGTAGGCACCAACAATGTAAGGCCTCTCAACTTCAACGTAGGTTCTGTTGGCTTTGTCCCAGCATTGAATCTTCTGCACAGGTTCAGGTCCAGCAAAGGATGACAGCAATGGAATCATCATCTCATCCGCAGAGTTGTGTTCTTCTGGTACCGCCTGCAGGCATTTTTCTCTGAAAGAATCAAGCCATGGTCTGAGCTTCCATAGTTTGTCTTTCTTTTCCGTCTCAGATACTGTCATGTTGTTTACAAAATGTAATGACGTCAACAGGGATTGGAATCTGTTGCTTGGCATCACATCAGCAACAGGGGAGAACCGTGTCTCGGTCTCCCAATACATACGGGTTCCAGCCATTTGTACCAGGCCCATCTTCAGGTACATGCCAAACATTTTTTCAATTTCCTTTGCAGTGGTGTTTACAGATGTTCCATGCGTCTGAAAGCTGTACTCATTTGTGTTTTGTGTCAGAGCCTCAATCATGTCTTCGGACACAAACTTCTGGAAGTATTCCAATGGTGTGTGGAGGAAAATGTCATCTCCTGTGATATCCAGACCAGAAAAATCTGTGTTGTGTTTTTTCAGCCAGCGATACCTGTCACGGGGCATGGTGTGTTTGTTTGTTTTTGGCTCGATGTCCACGTAATTATCAGCTGGACAGTCCATGGGTGGTTGGTTTTCTTTGTCCACTTGTTGACAGACATCTTCATCTGAGTCTTCATCACTCTCATCAGTGTCATTGAGTTCCATCTCAACCTCACTCTCTCCAGTTTGGACCATATCAATCACGTCCTGCACACTGTATCGTGGCTCTCTCCTTGCTGGTGGCATTCTGAAAATAAAATATCAATTAATTAACATGTATATATATATGCTTTTTATATTGTAGTACATAACCTGAAGGAATAGATAGGGTGGTGGACCAAGTGCTCAGGGTAGAAATGTTTTCCAGGCAGACAATGCTGTCTGCTTTGGACAAAAGCGTCTGCTAAATGCCCTAAATGTAAATGTAAATGGCTTAGCCTATGCTCTCTACTTATCATGCTAAATGAAACATGCATCCCAATCACCAGCCATATAGTCACACAATACTGCCTTGACACAACAATACTGCTTGTTAGGCTCTCTAATTATCATACTAAAAGGAAAACATGCATACCCCCACTTACATCCACACCCCACATTCAGGAACATTTTCACCTTTCCCAGAACTAAATTGTCTGTTGATATCCTCTTTGTAGACAAAGTCATGGAATTTTAGGTCAGTCTGATTAAATTAGTAGTGTTTTGCTCTACTGGACCACGCCGAGAACACAGAACCTCCAAGCCTAGAACAGAACCTACATTCTAGTGCCTCGCCCCTTCAACCCTAAACCTAGAACCTAGAACCTCAGTTCTAGTGCCTCGCCCCTTTAACCCTAAACCTAGAGTTTATATCTTCAATACTAGCCTAGAACCTTAGCCTTAGCCCTTGAACCTTAACCCTACATCCTTAACCCGAGAACCCCTAGACTCTAACCCTAGAACTCTAACTCTAGAACATATTCAAACCAGAAGCCTAGAACATTAATCTGTAGTACCGTTCCGTTTAGGATATTTGGTGTGTCATGGCCTGAACCAATCCTAATGTGTTGCAATTCAGGCAGATTAAGATGACGGGTTTCAGCACTAAAGTAGCTAATATTAGTGTACTACACACTGAATAATACTACACACTACACACTGGATAATAAGACAAATTATGTCCTGACGTTAATACACGTAATGTCATTAAGGTGATAAATGTCATAAAGGTCAGATGTAATGTCATAATGATTATAGATGTAATGTCATTTAGGTGATAAATGTCATAAAGGTGATAAATGTAATGTCATAAAGGTTATAAATATAATGTCATAAATATTATAGATGTAATGTCATTAAGGTGATAAGTGTCATAAAGGTCATAGATGTAATGTCATAAAGGATATAAATATAATGCCATAACGATTATAGCTCCAATGTCATTAAGGTGATAAATGTCATGTAACCTGTTATAGGCTGTGATTTTATAACATTTTTTAAATCACTATCCATTGAATACAGATATGTCCAGGTAACTTTAAGCTATGAGCTAGTTGAAATGTTTCGCATTGTGAACTCTCATTGTGAGAATCGGTTTTATATTCATATGAAATCATATATATTCTATATAAAATATTTTGTATTTATTTAATTTTACTCCACGTAGAAAAGGTGAAACTTGAATAAACTCGAATAAAAACGACTCATTGAAATCGGTTGAGAAATGTAGACGTTGAGATGCAGCTCCCCGTTTGCTTGTATTTGTTTACAGGGCAGTCGTGGCCTCCCCAATATGGCGGCGACGTTGACGTACGATGGCGTCTATGTAAATATGTCTATAGAGGAGGGACGTGTGGTTCAAACTTTCGGTTGAACCGAAACAGTAGTAACACGACGCCGAGGCACTTCTCTCCTTCTGGAGACAAAGAACAACACTTTTTAAACGAAATATTACGACAGAAACATTCTCAGGTGAGTCCAACATATTTGACCGTAATCCTCATCCAACATATTTGACCGTAATCCTCATTGAAGCTGTCCTGTTGGCAGGGCTTCATGTTGTACCTCCTGTTGGATGAAGATTTCGGCTTGAAACAACACGAATATACTAATACAGTTACATAACGAGTTAAAACCTCTATTTTACCATTGTTATAAAAGTAAAAAACTAATATAATGTTTAAAAATGTTTTCTAGGAATGGCCTCTGCTACTTCCAGGTCTGAAGAGGACTTTTCATGTTCCATCTGTCTGGATGTGTTCAACAGCCCAGTTACCACACCATGTGGACACAACTTCTGTAGAACCTGTATTACAACGTTCTGGGATGACCAAGTCCAGTACAAATGTCCTGTTTGCAACAAGCTGTTCCACACCAGACCTGATTTACAGGTCACTACCTTCATATCAGGGAGTGTTGATCGGTTTGGAAGTTCTCTACAAGGAAAAGAGCAGCCTTGTGTTGAACCAGGAGAAGTTCCCTGTGACGTCTGTACTGGCACCCAGCTGAAGGCCGCGAAGTCCTGCCTAGTGTGTCTTATCTCTTACTGCCAAACCCACCTGGAGCCTCATCAGAGAGTCGAACGCCTGAAAAAACATCTGCTGGTCAAACCTATGGACCGTCTGGAAGACAGGATGTGTAAGAAACATGACCGACTTCTGGAGCTCTTCTGCCAGACTGAGCAGGTGTGTGTGTGTCTGTTGTGCACAGTGACGGACCACAAGTCCCATCCTGTTGTACCTCCAAAGAAGGAATATGAAGTGAAGATGGCTCAGCTGGGGAAGATAGAGTCTGAAGTTCAGCAGATGATCCAGGAGAGACAACGAAAGATTCAGGACATCAAAGACACAGTGAACCGCAGCAAAGCAGACGCAGACAGAGAGATAGCCGATGGTGTGCAGGTCCTCACTGCTCTGAAGCGCTCTATTGAAAAGTTGCTGGATGATCACAACCAAACGGTTAAAGAGAAACTGGATTCCACCGAGAAAGAAGCTGATGGTCTCATCAAAGAGCTGGAGCAGGAAATAGAAGATCTGACCAATAGAAGCTCAGAGGTGAAGCAGCTCTCACACACTGAAGACCACCTCCGCTTCCTCCAGACCTTCAGATCCCTGGAGAATCCTCCACCCACCAGGGACTGGACAACGGTGGAGGTCCGTCCTCCGTCATACGTAGGGACCTTGAGGAGATCCCTGGATCAGCTGGAGGAGACACTGAACATGGAGATGAGTAAGCTACCTGACCTGAAACCAGATGTAAAGAAGTGTCTGTTTAGTTTGATTCATCTCAGGCTTGTCCAATATCCGGGGTCACCGGTATAAAACAGTGCACAGGCCCACACCGCCATCATTATCGCCACACCGTCCTTACCGCTATTTGGTCATATTCTTTTTAAAGAGTAATTGGACGCAAAACGTTTTTTATTATGTCTTATATGATCGACAACATAATAATGCCATTTTATCAATGTTGCTAAAATAAGACCAATCATTTAGAGAAATTGTTTTACTCTAAATGAGACTGGCGAAAAAGATGAAATGGTTTAGGCTCTTCTCCGCAAAACAGTTGAGTGAATGTTCCACTCTGCTCCAGAGGCAGGCGGCGGCCTTTTCGTGGCGTCTGAGTGCCTTCTCCGACGCACTCAGACGTCATGACCATGGGACTAGAGCAGAGGTGTGTGTGGACGTGTGGAGCTCTGTCTGGGCAGCGGTTGACTGGCGTCCGAGATAGACACTTATAGTGTAATGCCACAGCGTGTGTGTTGCGGATGTGTGGAGCTCGTTCTGGACAAACGTTGATTTTGATGTCCGCAAAGAGCCAGTGGGTTCACTGGCTCTTTAAATAAAAGTACACATTAAACAAGTACGTTTGCAGCGCTTAACGTTGAAGGCCTATTTTGCAACTCTATGAAGTGAGGTCAGGGTGGGTCGTAAGACCAGGACACAGAACACGGGTGAAGGCTAAAAAAAACAATTTATTTTCTTAGCTGTGAAGGAGAGGGGGTGAGGAGCAAAATGAAACATGAATGTCTTCCCAATCAGGGTCTTCGTATTGAACTTGATTCCTGTTCTTGGGTTTCCTCTGCTTGTAGCCTCACCAGTCTCTCCCACTGCCTACCTTGTGAGGAGATCCCTGGATCAGCTGGAGGAGGCACTGAACATGGAGATGAACAAGGTGCCTGTCCTGAGATCAGATCTAAAGAAGTGTAAGTGTCTGTTTAGTTTGATTTAGGGCTGTCATTCACACTCAATATTCAAATATTCTTTGAATAGGAAAACAAATTGTACATTTGAAATGCTATATTACCAACAATTTACAGTTTAATATGTAGTAGGGCTGCAGGATATATCGTTTCTGCATCGTCATGGCGATGTACGCATGCTCAATAGTCACATGGCAGGAGCGTGGGATGAAAGGGGAAGGAACTCAAACACGACATGCTACAACTGTTTGGCTGCTTGATGCAAAAGGAAAACTCGTATATGTACTTATGTATACGTATATGTACTTGTGTATACCGATGTGTACTTATGTACACGTATTGTAACGCTGGTGCAAACAGGTGTGGGACTCAGAAGCACGACTCGTGGATCAGAGAGAGTTGTCTTAACTGGAGGCAATGGTTCGGTACACGGGTAGGCAGTAGAAATCAGGGCAAAGGTACAAAAACGTTGAGGCGAAAGAAGAGTCGAGGGGCCGAGAGGATATTACATTGAGGTATTAAGACAAACTGGCACAGAGGGAGGTGATGAGGGACAGGGGAAGACAAGCCACGGGGAACCATCACAGGCGGGAAACACAGGACAGGGAGTGAGGAACCAGAGGAAGAGGTAGTAAGGGAGTGAGGAACCAGAGGAAGAGGTAGTAAGGGAGTGAGGAACCAGAGGAAGAGGTAGTAAGGGAGTGAGGAACCAGAGGAAGAGGTAGTAAGGGAGTGAGGAACCAGAGGAAGAGGTAGTAAGGGAGTGAGGAACCAGAGGAAGAGGTAGTAAGGGAGTGAGGAACCAGAGGAAGAGGTAGTAAGGGAGTGAGGAACCAGAGGAAGAGGTAGTAAGGAAGTGAGGAACCAGAGGAAGAGGTAGTAAGGAAGTGAGGAACCAGAGGAAGAGGTATCAGAAAACACTGACGAATGAAGGAAAGAAATAACACGCATGTGTACTTATGTATACGTATGTGTAACTATTGAACATTATGATGTATAATACGTGTATGTAGTGTAAATATTGAACATGATGATATATAATATGTGTATGTAGGGAGTAAATGCACTTTATACATTTTTCTAGGTTTTAATGTTGTCCCATGTGTCACACACACATGGGATTTG
>OMKX01070661.1:1315-11397 GCA_900302425.1 Brosme brosme
CCAGCCACACCCACCCACACACTCTCTCACACACACACACACACACACACACACACACACACACACACCTGGAGGTCAGCAACATGCAGAGATCTCATAATAGTTTAAAACCAGCAGCTGACTTGGACACTCATAAACCAGCTGCAATAGTGTGTGTGCAGCGTGAGTGCAATTGAATGCTTGGCTTGGGTCTGCGTAGTGATGGACTTGAACACATTCCCTGCGTGTCTCGAATGCTGCGATTTGGGATGTAAATGGTTGGAACTCATGGTGTCCATTCAGTCTCTCTATGCATATCTCTGAGGGATTTTTATAAACTCACCCTAACCAACATCAATTGGCCAAAGCAATTTCTTTCAATTTTCCACATCCATTTTGTTTGTGTGGTCACTGGTCAGTCTACTTGGTTTGTGTACTATTAATTTAGCCACACAGGGAAATGGTTTAAATTGGTGAGATGTGGAGCTCGGAATGAAAGCGGAATTAGGGCCTCAGCCCGAAACAGCTCAGCTGATCAACGGTATAACGTCAGCAACCGGAACTAGCTTAGCTCAACTGGGTGGGGGTAGTGAGTGGGAGGGGGTTTGATCGTGTCGATAGTTATATGCAAGCCATCAATCTAGAGGGGCGATATTAATATTTGTTTATCCGTCCCAGCTTCTTCTCTTTTTGTCTTTTTTTTTTGACTGGTACAGTTTCAGTTGGACCCGTGTCCACGATGCTTGAGTTAGTTTCAACGAAGCTTGAGCTAGCATCACTCAAGCTCCCACTCAAGCAGTTGAGAAACAATTTGAGATATTTGGTTGTCCGTCCCAGCTTTTTCTCTTTTTAGGGGCCATGTCACGTTATCTTACCTGCATCCCTACCTAGTAGGGATGAAGCATACACTGAAAAGTGCACCCTGTCTAAACTGATATATGGCAATAACTAGCTGATACTCTAGGCCTATTTTGCTTCCTCTGGCACTGATAATCAGCTGCATATAAAGGGGTAGGTAGATTCATTCAAATATTTGGAATCCTTGAAGAAAACCTCATACTGTCGATAGAAACCAATAGAGATGTGAGTAAACTGGAGTTTGTTGTCCATTAGAAATGGTCTTATATTTCTCAGGAATGCTACCACAGCTGACGTCTGACTTCCTATAACCTTAGCACTGGATTTTAACAATGAAAAGTGTGCTTTTATCACTGCAAAAGACACTTGTTGTGAAGGGTGCCAATACTTTTGACCGTGCAGTATTCACTTCCTGCAGCATTTTGGTGATATTTTGTGTTGAATTTGGGGAAAACAATTGTTGTTTCACTTGTGTTGAGCTATTGAAAATATCCTGGTTTGGCTATTTCATCAAAAAACCTTCGAAAGTGTGTGAGTTTTGCTCGAAAACCAACACATCCGGAGGGCTGCCAATACTTGCATGACTGTATGTAACGTAAATATTGAAATGCATATTTTAGTGTGAAGAGTGACTCATGAAAAGCTCTGTTAAATACATTAAGCAGCTTGGTAAGCTTGCGCTATTTTATTATTGTTTGCAGTATCAATATAATTAATTCTGTAAAATTGCATTACTCAAGTAGGAACCACTACAAATGTAACTTAAGTACAGCACCAAATTCAGTGTTGACTAAAACGTATATACATTATTGTAACTTATAAGACATTTTTTACCAGTCGTGAAAGAATGTACAGTACCAGGTGTACTTTCAGATGCAAGAACTGTAGGGTTTTTAGATAGGCTACTGTTGGATGATTTGTGTCGTAAGAATGAAACACAACCAGTATGTTGTTGAATACCTTATGCATCTGCGCATTGTCATTCAATATGGAATAATAACCATTTGCCATTCTATGTGAAAGCCCTGCAAACATCCTTGCTGTTCTCAAAGGACTGTGGACTTCTCAACTTCCTCAGAAAGTCCCTTGGATCAGATGAGGTAAAGGTCTAACCACAACCAAGCAAATTAAAACAGAATAGGTATAATGCGTTGCATTTGGTAACACAGGCATTATGTATTTTTAAGCTTCGGGAAACAAGGGTTGAGATTATCAATTTCCTGGAAAAGTTCCT
Source organism: Brosme brosme (assembly GCA_900302425.1). NCBI lineage: Eukaryota > Metazoa > Chordata > Actinopteri > Gadiformes > Lotidae > Brosme > Brosme brosme. The sequence goes on from OMKX01070661.1 coordinate 3,387, forward strand.
GCAGAGAATGTCATCACGGAACCGGACCTGGGAGAAGTCTTACGCCGTTGATATACGGGTATGTTGGTAACTCTGGAAAGAAAATGTCAATGTAAAATCTATGTATCTCACACGCTTGTGAAGTCACCCTTTTGTTGAAAGGGCAACATAATTTGTCTTGTGCAAACGTGTAGCAGATCTAAACAATAGCAGAAGGAGAGGTTGAAAGTACCATAAAGTATCTAGGGAAGCGATAAGCTGGCTACCAATAAACAATAGAGGATTATTCTTGGATAATTTCACAGTAATGAAAATCTCAACATTAAAAGCTGATTTGGCTTGCTCTTACTTTTGCTCTCCAGGACACTTGCATGGTTGTGTATACAAAGGATAAAGGAGCAAAATGCAGGACTCAAACACTGGAGCTACTCCTAAAGGTTGGTGTCTCCATCTACATCCTTCTCCACCAGAATATGCGAACCAATTTAGTCAATATTGTGAAACTGCCAGTGCTGTTTAGAACGGAAGGGATTTTTTTGTCCACTGTCTTAGACCTGACTGCTCCCCTTTAAACGTGAGACACACTTCCTGCATTTGCATGCTTAAGAAAAAATGTGTGAAAAATCAATGACTGAAAAGCTAAAGGTTTACCTTTATAACCTTTTATGTACACAACTGGTTGTCTATGTGAGGTCAAGCATTGTAGATTTCTTGAAAATGGTTTTAAAAATGGTACCCATCCACCTCCAAAAGAAGCAGGGAACTATACATTTTGATGATGTCGTTTTTTGGCCCTTGAAGCCACAGTTGATGATCTGTCATTTGGGTTCATAGTATGCACATGGTTCTGACCAACTGTGTTCTTTTTTAGGTTCTTTATCTGACCAAGGCTTCCAGTGTAGCATCTGACCTGCGAGTCGGTGAAATATTCAACCGATTCTACAGTGAGCTCTGTCAGAAAACCAAAATCCAAGATTCTGGTGAGTTTGCCCTGTTATTTTGAACTAGACATTCTGTCTAGAAAAATATGTAAAGAATAATCATAGTTAGAAATGAAAGGGGTAAAGTGCTGAACTGCTTGAAAACCCTCTGCTCCTTGTAATGGTTGCTGCAGTCCTTGGTAAAATCTATGAGTTGCTGGGAGTCCTCGGGGAGGTCCATCCCAGCGAGATGGTGTCCAACTCTGAGAAACTCTACAAGGCCTATCTCGGGGAGCTGAAGGAACAGGTACACTCTGGAGATGCCTTAGACACAAGCCCCGCTATACAACTTTACACATTCACCTACTGGCACAAAAACTGAAAGGGGCGAAAGTTACGCCATGTTTCCTGGTTAGTTACGGAGATATTCTATCAAAGAGAAACTAATAATGCGCGAGCGGATGAACCTTTCGGAAGGGGATTTAAATAACTTTATTTCTACAGAAGCCAATCTACAAGTTGTCTACAAAGGAGACATTATGTACACCAGTGTCTAGAGCATTTGCCCAATCTGTGTTCCTAATGTATTTGCTTGCAATTTGTTTCATTTCAGATGACCTCTTCCACAAAGCAGCCCAAGCTGTTTGTCGTGGCAGGCTGTCTGAGAGGCCTCACCGCTCTGTTGGTCAACTTCACCAAGACCATGGAAGAAGGTGGGAGATGCTTGGTTATGTCCCATGTTACACATATCAAGGTCCAGCATCATAGATGTTCATGTAGTGTACTAATATCCTGGAAGTAAAAAAAAAAAGTCAGCCTTGTTTTAATTATCAGCCTCCTAACTGCTTTCTCATAGCTGTGTGATGACCTGCATTGATACAATATTCAAATCAACACAATCATCATCTTGTAATTGTACCTCTTTGTCTTTGATGTTCCACACAGACCCAGTCACATCCAGAGACATTTTCCAGTATGCCTTGAAAACAATCAGTCCACAGGTGAGAAGTCTTTTAAAATGACAACTTGGGATTAGATAGTGGATAATAACTCAACTCAGTACAACAAGGTCATACCTCAGAACATTGTGTAATATCTCATTTGTTTCCCGTAGATGGAGATGAGTCGCTATGCTGTCAGCTATGGTAAGCTCTACCTCTAGAGTTCTTCTGGCTTGAATGTCCAAAACAACATTGGAAGACAGACGAGGACGTATGATTGGCCATAGGTCACCGAGGCGTACTACTGCTTTGTTATGATCCACACAGAACACACAATTGTGTGTGGCTGTCTGCCGCTGTATCGCATGTTGCACTCTGTAGGACTCTGTTCCCTCCGTTCCCCGGGTCCAGCTACTGCAGTGTTGTTATGTCTTCCAGCCCCCTCCTCCTCTCTCTCCCCAGACAGAGGTTAACCACAAACCCCCCTTCTCTCTCTCTCTCTCTCTCTCTCTTCCCCCCTCCCTGTCTTGGTGTCTCTCTCTGTCTCCCCCCCTCCCTGTCTCTGTGTCTCTCTCTGTCTCTGTGTCTCTCTGTGTCTCCCCCCCTCCCTGTCTCTGTGTCTGTCTCTGTGTCTCTCTGTGTCTCCCCCCCTCCCTGTCTCTGTGTCTCTCTCTGTCTCTGTTTCTCTCTCTGTCCCCCCCCTCCCTGTCTCTGTGTCTCTCTCTGTCTCTGTGTCTCTCTCTCTCTCTGTCTTTGTCTGTCTGTGTGTGTGTGTGTGTGTGTGTGTGTGTGTCTCTCTCTCTCTCTCTGACAGCTGGCCTGAGGTTGTTGGGGAAGCATGCGGCTCAGTTTGGCAGCTGTCTGATGGACCACTACAAAGCCCTGTTTGAGGTCATGTCCAAACTCTGTGGCCACATCAACGGGGAGATGAAAAAGACGAGCTACTACGCACTCGAGGCATTTCTAAAACAGGTGACCGATTTTAAGGTTTAAGGTGTCTCTCTCTCTCACTTGCCCTCGCTCTCCCTTGTCTTACCTGTTGAACTACTGATATACAGTAACTGAATGCTAGGTTATCTACCCCAGTGCATTATGGGGTATCACAACTGTGTCTTTGTTGTTGTTCTCAGGTTGCCTTCCTGGTTGCGGAGAATATCGAGGAGCACAAAAGCAAGTTGAAATTCTTCATGCAAAAGTTCTGCTCCATAATTAAGACGATGGACTCCACCCATAAAGAGCTCTCCATCGCCATCCGTGGATATGGGTTCTTTGCAGCTGTATGGTTATTTTATTCATTAAATTGATAATAATACTACTGAACGATTCCCGTTTCAAAATCGAATCTCGAGTCAGGACATGGTGTCCTGTGAATCTACTCCAGACCTTTTCCCTAAGAAAGGGGGTGTGGCAAATTCTGTCATGAAAACAGAGTAAAGCGAGTAAAAGATTGTAGTTTTTCTAATACAACATAAAACGAATACATTTTTTAAAATTGGGAATCGATTCGGAAACGTGATTCTAAACGGGAATCCATTTTTTCCCCCACCCCTAACTTTAAGCCTGTTTTTGAAGCTGTTGTCATTGTACGGAAGAAGGCTTACGTTTTTTATAAGACCACAACATAGGTAAATGGTCGGTTTGAAAATGCATTGTTTGCAAATCGCCTCTTTGGTGAATAGCGTGAAAATGGAAACCGCAATACATACAATTTCCCCTCCCTCCATAGCCGTGCAAAAAGGTGTGTCCCCAAGACGTGGACCTGATGTACACGGAGCTGATCCTGCGCTGCAAGCAGATGTACCTGACGGAGTCTGACGGAGAGGAGGAGAGCTTCTACCAGCTGCCCAGCTTCCTGGACTCCATCGCCTGCGTGCTGATCCACCTGGATAAGGTAACGCTTACGCCGTCAGAACACCATGCTGCACCACTGTGTTAATGATGTACAATGTTGTACAAACAACGATAGCATCTTTGTTCTGACAACGTTTGGGGTCTGGTTAATAAAACATTCTTTGGTATGGATGTGTTTATGGCTGAATCCCTAAACATTTAGCACTTGTCAAACAGTCTTTTGTATGGATGTCTATATGGCTGAATCCTTTAACATTTAGCATTTTTAAAACATTTTGTAGGGATGTGTTTATGGTTGAATCCCTAACATTACTTGATGATTTGGAAAGTCATCAGGGTTTCTAGCAGGGCGGCAATAAACGCTTTATTTTCTTAGTTGAATAATATTATTATAAAATATTATTACATCAATATTCGAATTGAACTGCAACATTAAGCAGCAAATGTTTGTTATTTCAACTAGATAAAATACTTAAACGAATATCGATTATCAAAATTAGATTTGATTGATTTTCTGTCCATCGACTAATCGATGAGCAGCTGATTGCATCTCTGGTTCCCATGCGTTTTCTTTCTTTTAATGATGAACGTGTTTGAACGTGTTTTAAATTAAGTGAGCTGTTTATGTTTTCAGATCCCAGAGGTGTACACGCCGCTGCTGGAGCGCCTCCTGGTGGTGCAGATCGACAGCTACCCCCGGTACAGCGAGCGGATGCAGGGCGCCTGTGGCCGCGCCATCCTCAAGGTGCTTGTTGCCATGGCATCCAAAGGGCCTATACTGTGGAGTTTTATCAGTTCAGTTGGTGAGTCGACATTCTAGATATATATTGGTTTTATTAAAATGTTCTAGATATGTACATGTTAATAGCAACAATCACATGCATTAAATTTGTTCAATTCAATGTGTTGGTCACAGAAACTTGTTGAATACCCAGTATGGTTGTGCTTCTGTCCTCTGATATCTCCCACCTGCCTAACAACCAGATTCTCTGGTTTGTTTCAGTGCATCAGGGCTTGATCCGCGTCTGCTCCAAACCCATCATGCTTACAGAGGTCAGATCATTTATCTTCATGTTCATTTGTCAGACAACAATACTAATGTTTATTTATCCGATGAATACCTTAACCAAACTTGATTGACAGATTTCTGCCTGTGGTAGGATCTTGGCAACGCTGCTCTTACAGCATTTGTATTGTAAACCAGGAAAGGCGGACTGTTGTGCACATTCTAGTCAACATCCCTCTTCCCTCTCAGGACAAGAACCCGGGGAATGACCAGATGCGCACAGGCAAGTGGAAAGTCCCCTCAAGCCTGGACTACCTGAAACTGTACCGGAGCCTGCTGGACTGCGACCAGCTAAAGGTAATCTCTCTACACTCAGAGCCCAGGCTGATACTTGCCGGATGCGTTGCTCCGGGCTTGAATGATTATTTCATATCCAATTATAATGGCTGGCAGTTAATCTGTAACCGTGCGTTTACTACATACGGCTCGAATACATACAAAGTCAATGCAAAGACGCAAATAGATGCAAATTTTGCGCCGAATTTCGCTTGATGCTGAATCACTCGCGCAAGAAAAGTATAATATTTGCTTCGCTTTTGGTGTGAACACACCTTAGCACGTCAGCCTTCTGCAGAAGGTGTGCTTACATGGAGGTTGGAGAGATGAGATGATTTTGACCTGTATGCAGTCCAAAATCAGGTCATAATCTATGTTTTTGTTTTAACAAATCTCAACGAGTCATTGCAAACTGAGTGCTCTTCTCCCAGGACTCAGGATTCTTTGATGGAGCGTTTGAAACCCAGAACAGTGCTCTGATCTCCCTGAGCCGTCTGCTGTATGACGAGGTCATCAAGTCTATTCTGCGCATAGTGGAGAAGCTGGACCTGTCCGTCCAGAAAGTCACCACAGGAGAGGAGGTAAGCCCCAAATGGTGATATTATCTGTCCACGTTTTAAATGCAACCCTCACTCCCGTAAAGGTGAAAATCCCATGGTGAGAGCGTGTCAGAACTGTCTTTCCATTTTTATCTTCTTAATAGAAGTGTTTTTTTCCGCCACATTAGACTCAAAATTTGTATAATTAATTGCAAGATGACCAACATCATCATCATGCTATCGACAGTATCGCATTACCATTTTATGCGAAAAGGTTTGTAACTCAAAAAATGCAATTTTATAATTAGTCGTAGTTACTAGTTAATTAATTCATTTTTGTATTAGCATACTACAATGAACACATTTGTATGTTGTTACATTTTACTTGCAGGCCATTTCAGAAGAAACAAACGGTGGACACCTCACTAGCTAACGCCTGTGTCGTTCCATACCATGGTGTTGACACTAGTGTAGTGTTACTATCCTGTTCCTGTTCTCTCCCTCCCTCAGGGCCCGGACGACGTCAACACTGTGGTGCTGGAGTCCTCCGACCCCACCGCCCATCTCATGCCCAACAAGGTCAAGGACTTCACCGCCTTCATCAACCTGGTGGACTTCTGCAGGTGACTGCCTCTCACACTCCCCACTCTCCTTTTTTCATCAGTCGTTCAACCAGCACTAGGTTGTATGAATGGCAGCAGTTCATATCCTGTTGTAACAAGCGATAGAGCTCATCAAGTAGCTCGTCTGCGTGCATGCATTCTGCAATAGATATGTTGTCCCACCCCAATAAAAATGAACAACAAATGTCGGCGACTAGTACGCTATTAAGTATGGCTCTTCAAACCTGCATAGCACACTTGGGTTCAAATTGACAACCTTCATCACCTACCAGTCGGCTGAATACAAAACGTTGCGACACCATAACCTATTGTAGTGAACACATGTTGAACACGTTGTGTGTGACTTGTCAGTGAGCTGCTGCTGAGTACACAAGTGGAGTACTTTGAGCCCTGGGTCTACCCGCTGAGCCACCAGCTCATCCTCCACTCCATCAGAAACCCCCTGGTCAGCGGCTTCTACAGGCTGCTGGCCGTCTCCATGAAGGTCTCCAAGAGAATCCATTACTACCAGGTATCTGTTTACCTCTCTACTACTGTGACGTGACCTTACCTCAGGGGCTCCCAACCCGTGTTGCGTTGACGCAAGACGAGGTGTGTTGGGTCGTTTTGTGGGATTTATTACATAATGATGATTTAGGTTACAACTATATAAAATCTGGACTATTTATGATTTGCTTTATTACTGATTAATTATTTCCCGTAATGCACGTTATTGCGGCATTTAAATACATAGTTGACAAATAATACTATTGGCTGTCAGATCTTTGTGAACCTGAAATATGGGTAAAATTGCTAATAACCTAGTAGTAGTAATATTTATGAATATCCTGGTAACAATGTTTTTGACAGTTTTCATAATCATTTTTCCTAATCATGCCCTACGGGGGTGTGCCTTGAATGTCTGGTTGATATCATGGTGTGCCTTAGCCCACAAAAGCTGTGAACCAATTCTCGGAAAATGAGTCCTCATCATATCAAATATTGTTCTTGCTCTAGGATCGACTAAATACACTGGACAATAACCTAGTTGGTTACTAGTTACTAGCAGTGGGACACTTCAACAAATATGACCTCTACTCTTCTCTTCTAGGGAGTGGGCGCCGCACCAGCATCGCTGGTGTTGCCGGTGAAGAACAACTGCTTTGCCCTGCTGGCAAAGTTCGGCAAAGAGGTTAGCTCCACTTTCCTCCCCACGAGGAGTCCTCAAAGAGATGCGAGTTGTGTCGAGGGAAGCAGAGCGTTTATATCTCATTGCTTGTGTCCTCCCTGTAGGTGTGTCTCCGAATGAAGCAGTACAAGGATGAGCTGCTGGCGTCCTGCCTGACCTTTGCCCTCTCCCTGCACCACAGTATGGTGGCTCTGGACATCAAGGCCTACTGCCCGGCACTGGAGGTGGGCATCGCTGTACAACTCCCTCACCATGGAGACCACTTTGATCAGGAGACACTTGTTGCATGAGTAGCCATATGGTTTATACAGCCCTTACATGCGGAGAGAATGCTAGTTGCCATGCGGAGAGAACTCCTGTAAGGAGCCAAGATGAAATGATACCCTTTTTTTATTTTAGCATCTTTTCACAATACCTTCCTTATGACTTTTGTAAGTATTGTTCAGGATTGCTATCAAATGTATTGGGATGTTTGCAGAATTTCAGTACATTTGCACTTTTATTTTGATTATTCACAGTGAATAAGTGTGTGTGTGTGTGTGTGTGTGTGTGTGTGTGTGTGTGTGTGTGTGTGTGTGTGTGTGTGTGTGTGTGTGTGTGTGTGTGTTTGTGTTTGTGTGTGTGTGTTTCCATGCATGCAAGGTTGTG
>OMKX01070669.1:7365-20156 GCA_900302425.1 Brosme brosme
CCCCCCCACGGCCTCCAACCCCACCTCCGGCCCCTGCTCCTCCAGCAGCACCCCTCGCAGCTGCACCTCCATGCCATGGGGACCCCCCGCCTCCTCCGCCCGCTGGTGCTCCGCCTGGGCCCCGGAGTCTTCCTCCTCCTCCTCCTCCTCGTCCTCGTCCTCCTCCCCGTCCTCGCCGTTGCGCTCCCTCATCAGCTGCTCTGTCAGCTCCACGCTCTCGTAGCGAATCAGCTGCAGCCGCATGAAGCCGTCCTCGTGCTCCTTGTAGCTGGCGCCAAAGAAACCGCAAATGCGAAAAGTGATAAAAAGGGGGGGAGAGTTGCAGTCTTTACACAGTAGTCTATAAACGGTAGAAGACCAGTGTATTCACTTCACACGGGTTAGGTTGGTGTTGGAATTTAATACAGGACATACTTTTGACTATTTTCCCATTAATACATTTGGTGGACCCGTTTATCACAAGCCACGCTCAGTTAACCCTGATACATTCCACCAAGCAGCAGTGGAGAGGCGAGGTATCCCGCTCAAGGCTGCCTACAAGAAGAGTGTGGACCTTGTGGATCGAACTCTGTACCTTTGGCCCCCAGACCGTTCGACGTGAGTAAGTCGCACATTGCTTACCGGAAGCGGGGGTGTCCGGAGGGCCACTTGAACTGGTGCTTCTTGCGCAGATGAACCGTGAGGTTGTTCCCCCGGGTAAAACACTGGTCGCACACGTGGCACTTGTAGCGCGGCACAAAATCCCCCTGGATGAGCCCGCAACAGAGAAGAGGAAAAAAAGACAAGACAAACAAACATTAGACTTCGGCTCCCTTCCCTCCGGAAGGGAGCCGAAGTCTAATGTTTGTTTGTTCCTCTTCTTCGTTGCGGCCTCATCCAGGGGGATTTTGTGCCGCAACGAAGAAGAGGAACAAACAAACATCCGGAGGGGGGCTTTTCAGACGGGGAAGGGCTTTGCGGTCGCACCTCGTGTTCTCGCTTGTAGTGGATCTTCATTGTGCGGACGGTGCGCGCCGTGTACGTGCAGCCGGCCGCGTCGCAGCGGTACGCCGGCTCGCTGGTGTGGGTGTCCAGGTGTTTCCGCAGGTCCACCAGGTTTTTACAACTGCGGTAGAGGTCAAAGGGTTTTATGATCGGATGTGCAGTTAAAACATTGTTCTGTACACTGACATTCTTAAAACAAGGCCAGGGTCGACTACGTACTACAAAGCCATGCAGTAGTGATCATAAATACAATAGCAATGTAGGTGAGGGGAGTTGCTAGGTAGTCAAGATCAATGACGAGCATGTGTTCCTATGAAATAAGCCCTCCAGCCAAGTCCACTTCCAAATAAAAAAAATGGAACAGTAGTATTACCTGTACTCGCAGTATTCACAACTGTACGGCCTCACGTTGCTGTGGCGGAACTTGATGTGGTTGCGCAGGGATGAGGGCGATGGGCAGGTCATGTCACATAACGGACATTTATAGTGGTTTACTGCCAGCAAACAAACAACCCATTAATGATGGCATCGTATCCCACATCCCAACAACAATATTTGTTGATAAAGTTTTGATGGAAAAGTTGAAGGGACTGACCATGGGTCCTCATATGGTCCCTCAGTAGTCGTTCTGTTGCAAAACGCTTTGAACAATGAGAACACTGGAACCGCTGACCTGCAAGACACACACAACCATTAAAAAGCCATAGCAGTAGCCGATAAACTTACTATTTAGCAAAAGCTTTTTATCATTTTGTTAATATTATTAGAGTGAATTCAGATACACATCAATACAAGGAGAATACTGGTCTGTCCCTCCGGGCTTCGCTAAAACATCCGTTACAAATGACTTTGTTGTACTGATTCTGCCTAAAAGCTTTTAGTGTGAAAGCGCCTGCCACGAATGTAAGCAATAGTAAAATACCACTTTGGTAATTGTGATAAGACATTTTGCAAAGTACGTGTATGACGATTCACTGCTTTGTCAACAAACTCTGCACTGACCGATGCACATTGATTCCAAATGCCGAAAGTGCTATGTCGCCATTGTTTACATTTGTGGAATGCGCGCGCATGCTAAATGCTCTTCGGCATAAAAGACACAAGTCAAATTGTATTGGTAACAAATGTTTTAGTGAAGTCAAGAAAGACTGGTATGATGGTTTGATCATCCACTGGGGTATTACCCTTAAAGGAGCAGGGGTTATGCATCTTTCTCAAGGAGGCCTACAGGTAGACTAAAACCTTTTGGCTTGGATCAGACATCCTAACCACCAGACCCTATCCAGCCTCCTCAGTTACCTTCTAGTGCACTCTGGCGCTTGATGTGGTCGAAGAACTTGGTGTTATTGGCGTACATGGCCCCACAGCCCGGGCACGCCACCACCTTCTCCTGGGTGTGGCTCCGCAGGTGCTCCCGCAGCTTAGGGCGCCCTTTGGCACTCGCTTCACATTCTTCCAAAAATGACAACAAAGGCACGAAGGATTTAAACGATGGCTGGTAGGATGGCTGCCCCATTCCCATGCAAGTCAAATATGAAATGTTGCATTGAATTATCATGACAGAGAACAACATCTCATAAAATCTTCACAGGGGGTGAGGCTCTGCTGCCGTACCTTTCCACGCACAGCGTAACAAGCATTCACTGTCACCGGTCGGGATGTCCATACAGAGACTGTGCAGCTCCACGTGTCGGTAAAACCATTCAGGGTTTTCATAGGGGGGTTGCTGGAAACACAGAGAAGGTCAATAAGTAAAACAACAATAATCCTTGAATGCAGACATTTCTGGATTCAAGTTCACAATTGTGTGACTTTCTGCTGTCCCCCCTCAAAAAACCAAAACTAAAGATTTGAACCCTAAAACGTACCTCACAATCCTCCCAAAGGCAGGTGAAATTGTCGGGGATTTCAGGGATGATATTGCGGTTCTGGTAACCTATAGAGCAGGTGCCCATGTTGGGGTTTGAGTTCAGCACCTGCAGGCCCCACTGTTTGAGCTTAGTGTGGTAACAGTGGAAGAAAACGTGACGCCGCAGCTCTTCGGGACCGTCTACCGAGCAGAATCCACAATGTCTCCACAGGCAGCTCTGCTCGGCTGAAAAAGTCACGCATTAACATAAGATGAGTGTTTATTTTATTTTTAAGAACGTCAATGATCTGAGTAATCAAATATGCACACTTTCGATTGACGCATTGTGACTACGTGAATGTTACGGGTTTTGAGCAATCGACCTATTATTACCCTTACCTTCGTTTTCATCGCTATCTTCCGAAGCGTCCGAAGTGCCCAGGTGAGCCTCCATATGCTTACAGAGGTTCTCCATCCTACTGAAAGTATCTTGACAGGAGCCCCACTCACATTCAACTTCAAGCGGCATTTTCTTCTGTATCCGTTTATTTGGTGGCATTTCCTTTAAATCGTCTACACCGGTGAACTTACTTCATGTAATCCGGGATATATAACTCACTATTTCACAGCACGACCGTCATTGCGCTGGCAGGGAGTCAGATGACGTCCAGCTTGGCACAGGTGCCACCAAAACACTCAACGCTTCTCAGACTTTCATCTAGTAGATTTATATTACTCTGTCAGTTTTGATCAATGGCTTATCATATAATCAAAAACTGAAGTTTTCCTATACTCAATTACTTATTATTTAGGAAATCCCTTAAAGCAAAACAAGCATCTTGAGATCAGTATGTTGAGCGAATCGGAACATAAACATGAATGCGCGGGCTGAGTGCCGCCTAAACACGTCCCCGCAAAATAATCAACACTGTCAACGTTCCACTTGCGTACATTTTGCAAATTTGGTTTTCAATTGAGAGCCTTTTTTTCTAAGAAAAAAAAGAACACGCCACAATAACGTAATTGACTAGGAAGTATTTTATTCTCAACACGACTTTACGAAAACGTAAATATTGAACACTAATGGCATTCCAAGAAAAAGCTTCATTGTCCAGTGTCAAAAATACTTCACATTGAGGCGGATAGAGGATAAGAGAAAAAAAAACTAAAAATATAATTTCATTCGAGTTACTTGTTTTCATAAAAATATGTGATTTCCTGACAATGTTCATAAATACCAAAAGCCTAGCTCTAAATATTCCTGCGCTATCCTTCTGCCCACAGGCATTTTGGCCTTTCTTGAAAAGCTAATTACATTAAAACCCTACTTGACCCTTCATAACCCTCACTTTAACAGTTTTCTTTTCATACAAGGTTGGCATTTTTTAATAGAAATGTACTAAGTCTGAGATATCACTGAGTGATCTGAGTGACATTTGATAATGCCAAAAGACATAGAAATTCCCCAATGTTGATGCAATTGTTCAATCAGTAAATAATTATTTTACTACATTCATGAATGAAGGATGCCAACATGCTTATTTTTCCTTTGTATGCTTGATTTCCATAAAAATGTAGCAGAAAACCAGAGGAACATCCAGAGCAATGACCAGAAGAAAGATCTTGATGATGATATGGACCGACTTATCAGAAGACAAAACACAGGACATTGAACATGACTACAAGCTTTGTTTTAGTGTTGGGTGTGTGTGTGTTATTTCTGATGAAGAGCTTAAAGAACATTCATACCCATAATAGCAGATCCCTTTGAGTAAACCTATTCATGATTTATGCTCTCATACCAAATTAAATTTCACTCAAAACACTTTTTTCCCCCTTGTTAATTTGCTCTGAGGCGGAATAGTGCTGGTGTGATGTAATGGGATCGACATCAAAAGGCATATTATTATGAGTCAGCCAGGCCATTGCACTGCAATGTCAATCATTTCCTTCTTCTGGTTGTCCTCAATCATGGCTCTGGATTTCTTGCAGTCTTGTTTACACGTCATAGAAAAGCCGCACCAGATGATAGCGGATTCCAAAAGCTACGACACTACCGAATACCTGGTCAGGAGAAAAGAAAAGTGATCAATTATAACCTTTCAACTGAATAAGTTAACATAAAGTCAACATTTTGATTGTGTTTTTTGTGTTTACTTGTAGGAGCAGCATTATGATGGTGAGGTTCCTCTCATGAATGGGACCCAGTAGTTTCAGCACCAGGTTTATTAAGGTCATGTTGTTGCACTCAATGAACTCATCGTCTTCCTCCTGACCCCTTTGAACCTCCAGTAACCTCAGTAACTCTGCCACCTGTTGGGAGTAAACTTCAATTGAACTCTCAACCAACCGTGTACGACTATGTCATTAGTATAAGTTACTTGTTTGTTTACTTACTTAAATTAAGTTCTGTTCTTCATACTACAATCAAATTATTGATTAATCCCAGATAGGAAATTAAGAGTTACTTTAGTCCAAATAATGTAGAAGAATAGACATACACAGACACACACAACACAACATTGTGCATAAGATGAGCGTTTTAGTACCTGCAGAATAAGATTTCCCAATTTAGAGAGATCCTTCCTTTTGAATTTGGAGTAGCTCATTCCCAGTTTTCCCGTGCTGGGATTCAACCTGGATGAAACGTTAGGAGATGACATCACAGCGTCACAGTCAATACAATAACTTTAAACTAAAGACCCTGAAACTAACAATGTTGTTACTGGGATTTCATTATTATTATTTGTACAAAATAGAACATTGATTAGTGTTGCCTGCCTTGGTCAGAGCACTCTTGAAAAAAACTTTTTCTCTGGTGAAATACAATTTAAAAAAAAAAACTAAAAACATGAGGTAGTGGGAGGGAGAAGCCGACAGGGTACCTGGGGAGCCGGTGTCTGGGACAGGGGATTATGTGGAAGAGCTGTGGCAGGGAGTAGATGAAGTTGACCACCTGGGGGATGAAGAAGAGCAGCATTGTTTTGCTGAAGTGTCCCAAGATGCCGACCACCGCAAAGGTCATCCCCGCAAAGTAGCAGAAGGTGTCCCCCACAAATACAGAGGAGGGGTACCTGCACGGTAGACAAGAAAATGTTCTGTTGATGGAGAATTACGTTTTTTCTTATCAAATAAAGTGGCAGTGTAGACATCGAAGACGGAAGGGGAATGGAAACGCCAGTCAATCAGGGGTTGATCTTTTTGGAGGAGAATGGTTTGCGTAGGATGTTGAACCAACCAGTTATGGTAGAAAAGTCCCAGCGTGGTGAAGAAGAACGGTAGCATAAAGTAGAGGGAGAATATGTGGTCGTCTCCATAATCTCCTGTTGGGTACAAATAAAAAAAAATAGACACCAAAATGAATCACATTACTGTTGAATACACATATATTTTACTATGTAGCCTTGTAATAAGCAATTTAAATCGACTGGTTAACAATAGTTGGTGACAACGACTTCTGGCACACCCACCATTGAGCTCAAACAGGTTGAAGAGGATGATGGAGCCAGAGATGAACAGGGCTTGTCCCGACTCGATGCCGTTGATCCCTGCCAAGATGTTGATGGCATTTGTGCAGAACACAGCCAGCATGCCCATGTAAACGTAGTACAGAATACCTGCACACCAGAGCAAATGTAGTTTTAAAATACCAATATAATATGTAATATTATGTTATTATCGCAGAAGTACATTACAATTATGACACTATCCCTAATTTTCTTTACTGGGATTAATGAGGTACAATAATACTATTAATAACTGATTAACTTGCAAGTAAAACACCAGAGATTACAATAATAATAATAATAATAATATAACTACTACTACTACCAATAATAATAATAACAAATAAAATAAAAGGTTTCTGAACTGATTGATCATGTTCATTATCAATAATCGAGTGCCTTGCCTAGGTCCAAGTGGAGCCCTAGCAGTACTCTGAAAGGCTTGGGCACCACGATGACGGTGTTTCCAAAGTTGGTGAAGTAGACCATCAACAGAGGCAGGGAGGCGATGGTGGGCAGCAGCAGCTTGTGTCTCCAGCGCAGGTTGAGCACATCGTCAGCAAAGCCCAAGAAGATCATGCAGCAAATGGCTAACAGAGCGCCAATCAGCTGGACAAACTGGTCAAAAACCAAACAACATTAGCGTCAGAGGAGCTCTTGTTTATAGTCAAGAGAAGTTAGTTGTATTTTTATTGCCTTAAATCACAGTATGTCTAAAGGGGGCTTCACAGGCACACAATATGCAACACCTTAGGGCTAAGAGCCCTCTAAATGGGAAAGGAAAGAATAAGAGGCAAAACTGAGTACAGATGAGAGCAGGCATTAGTCACTTTCCTGTCGACAGAACATCCATGCCCCCTTTGGTGTGACAACAAGCGCTGTAAAAGTGCCTGTGCCAAATAGAAAAAAACTTGGGGTGGGGTTGATCGTCCACTTTGATGGAGGCAGACTGAAAGGACACTCATAAATCCCAATTTCTTGAATTTATTTGTATACAACGAAGCCGAAGGTTCATCGGCAAAGAAATAACATAAGGTTTGCCTGACTGGCCATAGGATTTGGGCTCCTAATAGCATAGAAGCATTACGGCATTCTTATTTTATGCTATCTAAATTGGCAAAGACCTCTGAATTTGAATTGGCCGCCAGGCAAATGTTGACTGACTTCACCCAAAAAGGGCGGGGCATGATGTACCCGGATGGGCTCTCAAGTATACAGATACCCACCTCGTCGTGCGGAAAGCCTGTGCACTGGTCCCCTACAAGGCAGCTCAGGAAAGGCACGGGGATGAAGCAGAAGAGGATGATGAGGAACACGGTTCCGCTGATGACACCCTGGGATTCTGGACTGAACCGGGACAGATTACAGAGCGACCGAATCAGAGCGACAACAAACATAACGCTGACGTAGCATAAACAGATGGTTTCAGGTGACAATTATGTTATCCCAAATGGACGACAATAAAAATGAAAGACACTTACACTTGCTTTTTTGACGTTTTGTTCATGTCAATGCCATACAATTTGGCCGCGATGAAATGGTCCTTAAACGCTGGAATGAGTTTTATTGTGGCCAAGCACCCGAGTGCTGACAATAGACAGTTGATCATAAGCGGTGAAAATGGTATTGGAGACATGATTTCAGGAGTAGGTTGACTAGGTTCTGGATGATCAACGTGTTTGTCGATCAATATTTATAATCTAGTTAGTTAGACTTTCGAGCGATCGATACATAAGCCTTGACAGTGTCCTCCGGGTCGAACTACACTAGTAGAATACAATCCATTGAGAATGTTGTCATGACTCCCGTGTATGAAAAATACATCCACAAACCACGGAAATCATCCATTCTAGCGTTGCAGACAACAAGCTGTCATCATGTCTACGATGTGTACAACTTCCACGTCGGAAAGGTTTCGATTAAAACAGCTTCCTGTTCAATCTCGAGGTCGGACAAATAATAACGTTACACCGGAAGCTATTCTTCTTCTTCTTCTTTGGTAATTAACTATTTTATTTTTACGTTTGCCCTCTGTTGGTAAGTTATTTGTGCACCCTTTTAATACGGATTCAGATAACAAAAATAAATCGATCGATATTTGTATTCTCATATGTTACAAATAAGTGATAAACATTCCCTGTTTTATGTTTATTGGGGCGGCAGATATTACGGTGCACTGAACTGAAGGTAGTCCCGCCGTCATAACGCCTGATAACTTCTGGCAGGTGCAATATCGATGACAGTCTTCCATCCACGCAATATGTAGGCTACACGATGTGCCCCTCCCACAGTCATTTTATATCCTCTATGGTCAACCGTTTAAAAGATTAGTGAGCGTGGCTCTAAGATATTGGCTGTGTATTGTGTATTGTATTGGAGCTTATAGCGCCGTCTGAAGGCTCAAACAAGAATCGTCAAGGCAAATGTAGGCTCGGAGGTTGAGGGAGATGCCTTGTGTCCTGGTGGGTGGACAGAGCGCAGACTCGTTGGATGGCTAGATGACAGCGACTCGTCCCACCGAAACACCGCTGATGTACGCCGGTTAGACGGAATACATTGGACTGATAGACATCAACATGGAGCCTGTTTCACGCTACTGAGCTATTGGCTTTTCATGCTTTCGCAATTGTCCACATGCAGTAGTAAAGCGGTAGGTCTATTTAATTAAATGAATAGTCAACTTTGTGTTATCATTTAAAGTTATTTCTCGATATCGGCTGTGCATTAACCGCCTCGCTCATCATACGGCATTTTGTGTTAATGTTGTATACATGTAGTGCGCTGAAAATGCACCAGAACCTTCGTCTGGTAACGTGCGTTGTTGTCGCGGAGCTGGAAAACACGCTCTTTGGAGTTTATCCGCTCCGAATATCATCTTGCTGATTGCGTATTCCTTAACATTTCCTACGACCGGCCTGCGAATGAAGCACAAAGACGGACTATTTCTTGCTCCCATTACAGACACAGCTGACCCCACGGACTCCCAGTCCCCAGATCCGTTCACCTCACAGCGATGAGCGGCGCAAGGACACCGCTATGAAGTCCGACCAGAACGCTGGCTGCTGGTGGTGTCTAGTAGGGCTTTTCCTGCTTTCTTTGTTTATAGTGTTGGCATGGCTCGTCCAATACTCGCTAGCCACAGTGCGTGTGTGGAGGGCCAAGGATTTCGTAGGCAACAGAGCAGCCCGGCATCTTCCCATCAACCAGGATCACCGGACACACACAGGGGGCTTGCGGGGCTTCCTGCTCCGGCTCTGGCCAGGCCGTAGTGGAAGAGCTGCATCAGAAGCAGGGGCTAAAGGCTTACTCTCCACCCTGTTTTCCTTCAAGTCGTTCGGGGAACCCTGGCAGAGAGCCTGGGTAAAAGCCTTGAATGACCAAGCGTGCAGGCATGGGGTAAGTTATAACCGTGCTGCAAATGTACGCTAATATCTGCAATTGTAGACCTACACTTACAAGATCAGCGTATCATATATCGCTACTGCTGCTGGCATATTGTTTAGTTGAGCATTTTTGAAGGGATATGTAAAAATCGACGGGGAATGATTCATCTGATTCTGATCATGTGTAGCCTAACCTGTGTGCTCCGTAGAGTGTAAAAGTGTGGGTTGGTTGGTACACGCTATACTCACTGGTGGCGTGGGCGTTGAAGTGTCAGTAATCAAGAATAGACTTGTATCGGGGCATTGTGTAAGAGCCCCAAATCCGTTCACACTACATCAGAACTGCATTCATTTTGTGATATCAAGTGATAATGACACTGAAAAGCGTCTGTCATAATTGCTTTAGGTTATCAATCTACATCATACTGGTCCACAGCAGGAATGCTTGATCAATATCGCAACGCTGTTCATCGTCTATTTATCCTTCTGAGTCCCCAGTAATACATTTATCAGTACTGGTAATCAATGCATTTCCTAATGCCGACAGTATTATCCTCAACCCTTGGTCCACCACGAGCTGCTGGTATAGGCTCACACACTATCTATAAAGACCGCTGTGGTCCATCGGGTCTTGTCGGAGTCAACTGTAAGAGCAAGGCATTTGCACTGGCAGGGCTAGAGGTTCCATTCCTAATGGGGCTGGGGCCCACCCACCCCAGAATGTATGCACTGTAAGATGCTTTGATATAAACATCCACCAAGCTTAAGCTTTGTTTTTTATTTCCACATTAGATTTCAGGTGATTCATACCTTCTATTGGATTGGGGATGTGGGCGTGAGCTGTCATGTGTTTGTGTTATGTATGTGGACAGCTACACTTGATTTTAAAAGGGGACCAATTGATCCAAATCAAAAACTATAGGCCCGCCTTGATTCAGAAAGGTCATCCCTCCCCTTGCTTGTCTAAGCTTTACCTTTCAAGCCGTATGCTGTGGATATTGAATAGACGCTGATTAAAGTTCACACCGATCTTCTTTGCATTAGTTCAGAGTGCACCACGATAAAGCAAAATTTCAAATACTTCCCTATTACCCAAACAAATTGAATGTTCCAGCGTCTCATGTATAATATAGAATTGCACAGACCTTAAAATAAGGTCAAAACACTTGTTTTTCATCGACCATAGTTAATACAGTCAAATGTGTTGAAAACTTAAACTCAAAGACCCTGACAGAAGTCTGTACATACACAATTATACATGTATCACAGAACAGCCTGTGGTATTAATCTTCCAAAGGCCCTATTAGTCAGTACAACAACAGAACTGCAGTAGTAATCCCTAACAATGTAGTAAGTGCTGACAATGCAGCCATTACACATTACACCCATTACATTGTTTAGCTTCTGTGCAGTCAGTCAGTCATATATGCATGTATTTTTGCGTATGACTTAAGTGTGTAACGTGTTCCACAGACTGCTGTTGTTCAACAGCTTCTGCAGTCCCCTGACTTGAAAAACCTGCCGGGCATTGGGAGACTTGGCAGGTGTTAGGTGACCAAAGGAGAGTCATATCACATTCATTGACTCTCACGTAAGCACCTGCCACCCGGCCACCATGTTGACTCAGCCACTCCAGCAAGAGGAGACACTTTGAGACGCTAGACTATGACCCCATGCAGGCTCTCGGCCTCACACGCTGTGATCGTAGCTCTGCAGCAGGAAACCCATCGGCTTAGATGTGTGGCGCTGGCACTTGTCAGACATCTGCATTCATGTCTTCAGGGGTCGGATGTTTTCAGTGTCACTGCTGATGTGGTTGACGCCTCAAGGAAAACAAAAGGATTTCTAAAAAAAGGTTTTAGTTTGAGGCAATGCTTCGAGAAATTGTAAATGTGTTTGTATTTCATTTGAAAGCATACTTAATATACATTTTTGGGGAACTCTTGTGTTTTGTATTTCCTAAGTGTTTCTCGGGAATCCTTCATTTGAAGATGTAGGCTTAGGTCGCATGTACGACTGTGGAAAGCATTGAAGTGTGTTGGTATAGGACTGGCATCTTTGTGCTTGATAGTCTGCCCAGAGTAACGTCAAGGGATTGCTCAGGCATTCCTTTATCCATGTGACACCGTGGTTACGAGACAGTGCTACTGATTCACTAGCCTAACGCGCTGCACTGTGCACAAATTGACCAAATTGCCCCTTCTTGGAGCTCTTTGACTCCGAGATCAAAGCGATTTCTAGGAAGGGAAAAATACTATGATGACTGCAATAATATCAGATCTATGTGTCGACTAAATGATTCAGGTCTCTCTGCTGCACATGTTAAGTGAAATGACCTGCGAACACCAAAGGACTTTGTGTGGTCTTATATGTGGCAGAAAAAAGGTACAAATGATTGTTTACAGAAATTGTTCGTTTTCCAAATATCCATCTGTGATTGCCACGGTAGATTGATAGGGGAACACCACGTTCTCTCTCTGTGTGGCAGAGAAGCCGTTGTCACATGCTACCAGTGGGTTTGAGTCAATTTTGTCTACATCCGGAGGCTCAGTTTAATTACGATGATTTGAAGGTTTGCTAAGAAGCGCACTTTCCCTCTGTCTCCGTAATCCCTGGGATTTGTGGTAAGGCCCTCAGCACAGCTGGTTACGGTTGACGATATCAGCAGAAAGACATCAACATAACCCCACGCACACAAACACACACGCGCACATACCCAAATGTAGTTGGGTAATGCTGATTTCATTCAGAGCACACATAACATCCACATATCATAGCGAAGCATGCGAACAGTAACCTGCGGACAACTTCCCGTGGACGCCCGCACAGGACCTATCATGCATCCCTCCTATATTGTGCACATTTCTCAACTTATAATTTAATTTGTTGATCGGGGGTTCGAGGCAAATGTAATTCTACCGTACAAGCAGAGCACTGGGTTCCCTCAGCCCGCGCGTCTCGTTCCCACTGCACTCATAATGTCAAAGCCATTAGGTTCTGTGGTCGGACAATGGCGTGGCGCTATCAGTGTGTTTCCAGAGAGCTGGAGTCCCCCTCCCTCCTCCCTCC